>JAMPIV010023180.1:0-15000 GCA_024509875.1 Oreohelix idahoensis | reverse complement strand
GTGTATATATATATATATATATCGTCAACGTTCTCAGTACGAAGTACGACATCAGTTCCCATCAGAACGTCCTCCACTTAGAGATGCCCCACTCGACATAACGTATGACAACTTGGGACATTTTATGCATACATGTGAATCATCGTATCCATGAGAAGCATTTAGAGACACATGGGCTGTGTATATTACTCACCATTTTGGTAACACGTATCATATCACATCATCATCATTTCGCTTTACACCAGTTCATTCTTAATTAACTACTACTTAATTAACTGCAATTTTAATATCTCATCTGTGTGTTCTGTGTGAATCGTCTTTTACCACCATCACGTTCTAACATTTACTAACCCTATATGTGTGGATATTTAATTAATAAATCCAACAATCGTTTGATCATTATCTAGTTTGTTAATGTATCACTCGTGCTGTCAGTGTTACATATTGACATATAGGAACACTTCTCTACTCAGATGAGGTTGGGGGCTTTTTCTGTTACGGGATCTAAGGGCAGAAGCTAAGGTCGTGGGGAAACAGAACTAATTAATATTTCCATAATTAATTAGAAAACACTGTCCAGTGGAAAGCATTCGCATTCCCGTCTTCTTGTCCCTATCTCGAATAGATCTTTATTCTTTCTTAACGAGCCAATTTCTAGAGACCTTCTACCTAATATCTCATAGGCTATTCCTGGCAAAAATTACTGTCGTAGTTGCCCCAATACGCACCACACGTCAATTGTGGACTCGTCTTGGGATTAGTGAACCCGGACTTAGAAGTATGATAAATCACATTTTCATCCCTGCTATACAGTTGCGATAATTGCAAAATTTGTTGGCATTTTGAGGGATTACCTCCTAGACTGACTCTTACAATAATTTGTCTATTTCATAGGGGGGATAATTTATCTCTAAAGCACGAGTGATACTTTTTAAATTAAGTATCAAACGGACAGAGTAAACACTTTTTGAGAACAGAGGATACTGTAGGGAACGGATTTTTTTTTCTTTTTCTATAACTGCTGGGAAAATTTTTATCATAAATATTTAGTAAATTTTTCATAGAAACTGCGAGATAATCTGTTATATAATTTTTCATAATACACTGAGTGAGTGATTTTTTAAGAACTATTTGAACTTGATTACTAATTTAAACCTAGCTGGTTTTAAAGAGATAATTACTTGTGTGAGGCAAATGATTTTGTTTAGAGATCACTGCCAATTTTTACCTTCGTGAACCCGTACTGCATATTGTGGCAGATGCCGCAAAAATTAGAACTAGTTTAATGGAGGCAGCGCGTGAATAGGGGTTAAGTGGAAAAGATCTGATGAAATTTGTAAGTGAGGAGACTGATAAACTCCATGCAAGAGAGATGGAAGTGCAGAAACTTGCAATGGAGAAGGAGAAAGCCGCAGCAGAAGCAGCGGAGCGGAAAGCCGCAGCAGAAGCAGCAGAGCAGAAAGCTACAGCAGAAGCAGCGGAGCAGAAAGAGAGAGCCGCAGCAGAGCATGCACTCAACATGAAACAACTGGAATTCCAGGGACAGACCAATCAGGTAGAGCTGGCAAAAAGTGCAGCGGCTTCCAACTGTGATGGAGGGTACTCACCCCGCTCAGATGGTGTGCCTACTTCGCAACCTGCGCCACCCAATGCCATGAACCTTCTGCTGGAACCTTTTTCAGAAAGGAACGATGCCATGGACGCCTTTTAGACCGCTTCGAACGCTTTGCAAGAGGGTTTGGACTTGAAGAACGGAAGTGGAACTTGAAACTTTCCCAGGGCCTAAGAGGAGCCGCCTACGAAGTTTTTAATAAACTTCCGGCCGGAGAGCAAGATGACTATCAGGCATTGAAAAAAGCTCTCTTGGTGAGGAACGAGCTTCATTCAGAGGCTTGCCGGAAAAAAATTTCGAGGTTCTAGGAAGGAGGCCGGAGAGACTTTCTCACAGTTCGCAGCCCGTATTGAAGACTACCTAGTGAAGTGGTGTACACTGGGAAACTTTACCGAGAACTATGCGGGTTGAAAGAGCTGATTGTGATAGAGCAACTAAAAGAGTCTATGTCGGTGGAAATGCGTAGATTTCTCACTGAAAACGGCGCTGACCGGTTAGAAAATATTCTTACACTGGCAGAGCGATTCCAAATTGCTCT
Source organism: Oreohelix idahoensis (assembly GCA_024509875.1). Taxonomy (NCBI): domain Eukaryota; kingdom Metazoa; phylum Mollusca; class Gastropoda; order Stylommatophora; family Oreohelicidae; genus Oreohelix; species Oreohelix idahoensis. The sequence goes on along the minus strand of JAMPIV010023180.1, from coordinate 12,850 downwards.
CATGGAGTCTCAAGGAGCCAGAAAGAAGTTTCCGGATCAGGCGCCAAAGCAACCAGCTCGCTCCCAACCAGACCAACAAAGCAAAGGACCACACATCTCGCATAAACAGCACGCAAAACAAGATAACTACAAAGAGCAAAACAAGAAAAATGCTGCGCCACACCAGAGACAGGGAGATAAATGGTGCAGGTACTGTCGCTTGAACAATCACAACACTAATGAGTGCAAGCGCAGACCTCCTCCCCAACATGCTGCCTGTCTGCAGACAAAATCGTCACCTCGGAAGGAGCAGAGGACCGGAAACGTTTCTCATCCTCCCGTCATCGAATCAGTCCTCGTAAACGGACAATCTGTGGAGTGCCTTTATGACACTGGACTTGCTTTCGATGCAGTGGTCAGGGCATCTCTTGTCACCCCTGACCAGATAACAGAACAGAGTGTCGACATCCAAGGTCCGTTGAAGGATTTTGCACCCAAGACACTGCCAATTGCACTTATCAGAGTGGAATCTCGTTATGTGACAGGAGAGATTCGTGCAGCCATAATGGAAGAACCAACCTACTCTTTATTCTTGGGATGTAGATATGTGTTCCTTGGAGAACCTACTCAACCACTAGTCATAGCGGCCGTACAGACTAGAGGACAGTAAAAAAAAAGACGCAGAGCAGGAACCTCATAGCAATATCCTCCCCAATGAATTGAAGAGGGCCCAAATGGAAGATTCCTCACTGGCGCCCTGTTTTTAAAAAAAATTACCTAGGACACACAACCCATCTACCAAGGGAGACTTCTTTCTGAAGAATGGATTGATGTATCGCCGAGCTGGAAACGAAGGACAGGAACACAACCAATTAGTAGTTCCTGCAACCTATAGGAACCAGGTGCTTGAGATGGGCCACTCTATCCCATTTAGTGGACACATGGGAATGAGCGCCACGACTCAAAGGATTGCCTGCCACTATTATTGGCCAGGGATCACCGGCGACATTGAACGTTTCGTCAAGTCTTGTCCTCAGTGCCAGAAAGTTGCACCAAAACACTGGACGGCACCCGCGACCCTTGGGGAGATGCCAATCTTGGGCATCCCATTTGAAAGAGTGGCCGTGGATATAATTGGACCTCTGCTGAGAACTAAGAAGAGGAACTCACATATTGTTACGCACAAATAATTACTTTTTTCCAAAGTCTTTGTATGATCGTTTTTCGTATGTATGATCATTATTTGACTGAAATGCATGTTATATATATTTTATGGTCAAAGGGACAGAACCCGATATATCGATACTGCTATTTTTTATGAGTTTACCTCCTCTTGTATAGAGACACGTTCGGTCTATAATGTCTTGAACGAAGCGTGACCATATCTCCTTATTTGGTAGTATCAGTCAACTGTTGTAGATGTTTGAAACCTTTCTTAACGCTTCTGTTCATGTCCATAAAAGGCGCGACTGTGTAAGACTTTTATCTCGAATGTTCTTAGAATCGTCTTATTGTGAACAGCGACTCAGAGATTGTCACTCTGCGCATGTCTCGACTTGGTTGTCGTTTGTTGTTCCGCCCAGGTCGGGCAGTTGAGAAATGGACTGATTAGCGAGCGGACGCGACTGCGTCTTGTGATTCTCTGAGGGAAATACATTGTCTTTGTGAGTTAGTTAGCTAACTAGACTATTTCCCCGTATTATTCAAGCCTGCCTGGAGGCATATGTTCATGGTTGATTTTCCGAAATAAGGTAATTCCTCTTGTATCGAACTTTAGGCTATCATCTAGAGGTTCGTCATTTTGTCGCCTTTTTGCTCGCCTGTGTGATTCAAAATGGAGAAGTACTTTGACTAGGATTAAGTCACCGGTATCTTTATACCTGAACTAGTTATATATCTATGGGTCGCTCTAGACCAACAAGACTATTGTCTGTGTTCCAGGATTCGTTATATCAGAGATCACGTCCAAGTCAGATGGTTAGACTTAGGAAGGTTATAAAGGTCGAGCTGACCTGTAATCCATGTATGCTACTCACGTGCAGACAGTAAACGGACGTATTGTATACATCTGATCTGCTAGCATCAGGAAGGAATAATTATTATTGTCTATGAACATTAAGGATCTGCAGCGGACCACGGTTGCAGAAGTTATATGTATTATTTATCAAGCTTCGCTATGATATTTGTTTTCCATACAACTATTGAGTATTGACTTCTACATGACTGTCAGTTAACATGAGTTTGAATGCTGCATTCGTTGTGCTATGCCGATGATAACATAAGTATCATGACTGTTTTGTGGCGTGCAATAAATGGTATAAACCTAAAGCGAAGTTACCATTTTTATGACTCTACACGTCATGTTGCCTGTGGTGTACCCTGTGAACTGTTCTACTGCAACACACACAGCAACAATCTAAACCAGATAAGACACCCACATCTTGCATTGTAATACCTGGTGTCGATAGAGGTGGTAATTCGACGGCATCCTAATTCCACCCTTATCACATATCCTTACCTTAGTGGACACATGTTCCATGTGGGGCGAAGTCATAGCCATGCCAGCATGCGACTCAGTGCATGTAGCTGACGCTTTACTGAATATCTTTACTAGATTGGGCTTCCTGCATGAAATTCTCACAGACAACGGGTCACAATTTCGAGGCAAGTTGACAGAGGAGGTGCTTAGAACATTCAAGACTAGGCATATTCATACTTTGCCCTATCACCCCCAAAGTAACAGGCTAGTAGAGCGGTTTAACGGGACGCTCACTTCTATTCTTCGGAAGTTGGCACAGGAGAAGCCAGAAACTTGGGATCAGTATCTTCCTGCCACATTATTTGCTTATAAGGAAGTACCCCATGCGTCAACGAGAGTCCCTCCGGCCACATTACTCTTCGGAAGACCTATTAAAGGTCCATTAGAAGCCTTACTAAGAACATGGACAGATGCCAAGGCAGACGACACTGTCACATCAGCCTTCCAGTACGTCACAGACTTGAAACAACGTCTGAAGACTGGCTGGGAATTAGCCACAGCGAAAGTACGGGAGGCTAGGCGGAAACATGCCAAATATTACAATCGGAATGCGAAGGACCGAGAACTAGCAGTAGGAGAGAAGGTGCTACTTCTTCTGCCAAGTAGCAGTAATAAGTTGCAGATTTGCTGGAGGGGAACCTACAAAGTTGTGGAAAAGATTTCTCGCACCAACTATAAAATCGCCGTGAACGGAAAGCAGAAAATTTTTATCACTTAAATCTGCTTAAGAAGTTTTACGAGCGAGCCCCTGCCGAACCAGCGCACCGCATGACTATGGCCATTGCTATGCAAATGGAAGAAGAGCCTTTATCATCCGTAGAGTACCCGGAGATACAGGAGGAATCCCATTTAGATGTGAAAATAAGCTCCACATTAACGGAAGCCCAGCAAGAAAAAGTGAGGAGATTGATGAAAAACCACGCACTCAAAATACTGAAAGGCTGGGTGACACTTCGAGTTTAATGTGATGCCATTTGGGCTAAACAACGCTCCTAGTGTCTTCACAAGGATGATGCGAAAGTTATTGGATCCTCTGAATCATCCCGCCATCAGAAATTTTATGGATGATATCCTAGTAGCCACTGAATCATTTGAAGGACATTTATCAGCGCTATCCTTGCTGTTTAACAGACTCAGAGAAGCGGGACTAACCGCCCGCTCAACCAAATGTCAAGAAATAGTCTATAAGAGTGCACCATCAAGACAAGAGACAAGAAATAGTCTATAAGACAAGACAAGAGGCAGAAGACGATGGAGGTCCATTGCAGCCGACCTACGTTGTGAAGATGGCACCTGATGATCATGATGGGTGCTTGACGAGTAATGATAACGAAGATGCTAAGACGACGTCGAAGACGATGAAGAAACTGCTGAAGATGAATAACGCATGCACAGGCAAATGGATATTATACGGACGCGTTCTCAGTCAAACAGCAAATGTGCTGTGATGGGACTGAAGGGTTCAATGCCGTGCGGAAGTCAAATGTGTCGGCCGAAAAGCGCAAATATCGCAGCTTCGCTGTAAACGGACACAACGCAACCAATGTCCTTTTCAGGACGAACGAGGAAGAAAAAGAAGAAACGAGTCCATAGCCTTCATCGCACCAATCAAACGAGTCCATGCCTTCATCGTACCAATCAAAAGAGTCCATAGCCTTCATCGGACCAATCAAACGATTCAATAGAGTTCATCGAGCCAATCAAACGGGCCCAGGGCACACAAAAAGAAGCCCTGCTGTAAACAAAAGCCTATGCTGCCTACGCCTGAAACCGCCACTGCCTCTAGTGATTCAGAAGAAAGTACCTAGAAAACTGTCCAGTAAGCAATTTCTTAAAATGCTGACTATTTCTCGAAGAACCAAAAAGAACATTGCACCAGGCAATCGATATTGATAATTTCTGTAATAGTCACTCACAGACACACACACACGCGCGCGCGCCAAAAGGAGAAACTAAAATCTCGTGACATGCCGGAGAGGAGAGAAAGAAAAGTTGTGGGGACAGTAGGTCAAAAGGGCACTATGGTTGGGGTTTGGCAAAATGCGCAACTTTATGGCAAATGTTTTGGTGGGCAGACTGATGTGTGCACAAAAGCAAGCATAGTATTTGGCCAGCTATTGTAGGCTGGGTTTTGCAAGCAAGCCAAAACAATAGGGGGGGGGGGGGTAACAAACGAAGGTACATCACAATGGAAGTGGGTTAGTGCCAACAACAAGGAAGTAAGGAAGCTCAATGTGGGAGACAGACTCCCAATGTAAATAGGTAAACGTGTGTTGTAAACTTGGTGGGTATTAAAATGGTATAAAAAATATGCGCTATGTTGATTAGTTGTAAAAATATCGTAATCTAATGGTAATGTTTTTTTTGAAGGACCCAAGGACCACAGTAAGAAATGACGAACCATTGTCGACTCTGTGTGGTACATGGTTGTAAGGGGTGGAAAAAATTGGTGCGGCATGACAATTGCGGTCTTGGTACCGGCCCGGGCCTATATGTTCTGTAATAACTGGTGTAGAAAACCATTCGACAAGGGAAAAAATGATTGGGAGGATGGCTGAAAATGCTGAAAAAAAAAAAGGTAGTAAGTATAAATGTTCAATTATTAATAAAATGGGCCCTCCTAATGAAACACTCCCTCCTGCACCTACCAAACCATCAATTCACCAAAATGGCCGCAACAATGTTGTAATGGTATTTTGGTGTGGCTAAAATCAAACAATTGTTTGTATGGTTTGGTTTATGGGGGTGTTGTAGTGGTTTGTTGTTCGGCTTTTTTGTGTTGTATTGTAATATCGGGAATCCTTTACCTTCTTTTACATATAGACAAACGTTTTTCCCTAATTTTGTTTGTGTTTGTTTGTGTGGATTGTTATTTGGTTTGGTGGAGATGATGTTGCTTTTACTCAAATTTTTTTTGTATAAATGGTTACGGTGCGTGTGGAGTGGAGATTCTTTCCATAAATATTTCAACGGTAACCAATAACAATTTTGGATGCCATAGTTAATAGAGATGTCTGCCCCGCTGGGTCCTGGTTCCTCTGGGTTGTTCATTAAAAGTTGTTTACCGATTACATCTGTTCATAAGTTGCGACCATTATGTTTTGCCCATGTGGTAGCAGGTGACGCATAGATGGTACAGCATCGGCCGTGATAGAAAACTCTATGTGGCACAAATATGCAGTGGTTTGACGGGGGGAGGGGTGTAGCGTACACCCGTCATGGTTCTAGGCAGTATACTGTTAGAGGCACGGGGGTAAATATTACTTTCAATATTAATGGGGTATGGGGGGGTGGGACTCGAAAGGTGTATGGTGGTGGTCACCGGGGGGGTATGTTTACAATTCGTGCATACGGGGGATCTCTAATGTGCCCACGGACTGCAGTTGAACGGTAGGACTTTATCGTAGTGATCCTGGGGAATTGATGATCATATATCAACTATATGGCGTTGGGCTGGTTTCTAATTAGGGGGGGCAGGGTTTCGTATTTTTTCGCGGCGTTTGCCGCGCCGTTTTCAGTTTTACAGCGTGAGCTGCACTCTATGTAGTCCACTTCAGCTTAATGTACGGTTGTATAAACCGGCCCAGTACCTTGTCAGTTGCCCCCCCATGTCGCCCACCAAAAGTAGACAAAAACCTCCTCACAATATCATAGAGGTATCTAGGGTTTGTTCTTTTTTTTTTTTTTTAAGGGTACTAATGGTTTTTTGTTCAAAAAATACCAACGAAGTGCGTCATATTTATTGCTTTACAGAAGGATCAATTTTGTATGGATGGTACTTGTTAAAAGAGTATCGGAGTGGATTAGGGTGATAGTTTATAAGTAGAGGCCAGAGTGGTCCATCCTGAGTGAAATTTTGATTTTGTCCTCCATCAGGATTGTCGTTCCAGGAAAGGGAGGGAAGGAAATTGTTTTAGTGGTTTAGTCGGGGATTGGAGGTAGATATAAAAATAAAGTAAATAAAAGAAAAAAGTAAGTATAAGATTAGCTATGTTGGTGATGGGAGGTAAGTCTTGTTTAGATGGAGGGAGGTATTCATGTTGTTGGACCTTTTGCAACAGAGGTCCAGAAAGGGTAAACAGAAAAGAAAGAAAGTCATTATTTCAGAAAAATAGCTTCAAATTAGGACTTTTGCTAGGAGATTGGAGCTATATCATTGAGTAGTTCCTTGAGTACTGAGATAATAGTTGGTGGAGGTATAAGGAAGATGGATTCCACATTTATCTGTTATGTTGCCAGGAATGGTAAGTATTCAAAGATGTAGGTGAGTAGAGTATAAGATTTAGTTGGTGACAGTGTAGATAGTTTTTTCAACACAATGTAATGGACAAGCACAGTCAACAATGGGATAATGTTCTCAAAACAATCCAACATGGGGGATGCGTTATATGCAACGAGTAATTAGCTCTAATGGACGCAGGGGCGATTCAGAAAAAAACCTACGAGACGTTGAATTATAGGTAGTGTCGGAAAAGGCAGCAATGTTATGCCCCAGGGCAGTAAGTTGCAAGATTGAGGGACGAAAGGAGTTTTAATGTTCAATAGGGACGCACTTTACAAGGATTAAGATTTAAAGTAGATTTGTTGCTCTTATGTTCTTGGAACCCCCTCGAGGTGATGATTTCAAGTAAATGTAAAAGTTTGTAATGTAGATTCGGGGCGAGCCGACCCAAATTTTTTTTTTTTCAAGTACGGATATTAGTAATAAGGAATCTTGTGTGATTTATTGGAGTTTTTTTTATATATTTAATAGTAGCATCATGGAGTGGTTTGAGGAGATTTTCACATGTCTGTGGTAGGTGCAGTCAGGGTGTTGTCTACGGAGTTTTTTGCGGAATGTCAGGAGAGATTAGAGAGAGAGAGAGTATTTATTTTTTTTATGGGGATTTGGATCGAATTTTTATTGGATTGTGATCTAAAGGTGGGTACTTTTCGAGCCTTTTTACCTTACTGGGGAAAGGGATTCAAGGGGGGGGGGGGTATGTCTGTTGGCTGTCATCAAGTTATGCGCGAGTGATTGGGGATTCTTGTTAAAGGAATAGCCTCCTGGTCTCTTGCTTCCAATTCAATTAGGGCGACTCTAAACTTTCGATCTTTAGGCCTTGGGAATGGATAATGGGGTTAGGGGGGTAATTTAACTGGTTACGCTGCGGGGCTTCGGGGTTGGTGGCATGGTAAAATTGACACTCAGGTTCCTGGACTATCAGATCATGTAGGGTACGGCTTTTTAAAAGAATCCGAAGGATTTTAGCTCGCTTAGTACTTCGTATATGGACTAATAGAGATTGTCAATAATGAAAGATTGTGTTTAGACCCAAGAAAGAAAGGTTAACAGGTTTTATGAGGTCCACAATTTGGTCTATCCTTCGGGTGTTGACATGGGGGGGTCCCAAACAACGGGCGAAATTCGGCGATGTACCTTATGCGACTTTGTTTTTTATCCCGCAGTTGGAAAATGTTGGGGTGTAGGAGGGTGTTTTTTCTTGTGTGGTATTTAGGTATGTGGGTTTAGTTTGGATCACATTATTGTACACGAGTGACGGTGTGGTTTCATAAGGGAGGGGTGAGGAACTGTCTCGTGCAAGTTTAAATTCGCGACTGGGAAAGTGTTTTTAAGGATATGGGGGGACAGTCCATGTGGAGGTTAGGCGCTTTTTTCATATTTCCGTTCCATTCGTAGGGTTTTGGGTATTGACCCTTCAAGAAGATTTTTGATGGTCAGTAAGTGGTAGAATAATATTGAACGGTGGGGTGAACAAACCTTTCTGGGAATTTATTGCTGATTAATCGAAATTCAATTTCCTTGTAAGAACCATTGTAAGGAGGTTAAAGAAGAGCGCAGGGTGTGCTTACTTCCAGGGTTGAGGTTGACTTGTATTATGTTTTGAGTAGTTATGGTTTTGGATGGTTATATGAGTAGACTAGTGAAGACGGTAGGAAGTAAAGTTAATCCACTTTCGGGTAAATGCATAAGGTACGAATTTCCTTAAGAAGTATATGTGACTTGAAGTCTTTACGATTAAACCAGGATTTTAAACGAAGGACAGTTTAAGATGTTTCATGGACGCATGCAGGCACCCATTCACAGGCCATGTGGGTTTTGATAGAATGATTTCTTGTTGGTTGGAGAAGTTGCGGTTCGTTTGTTACTGCCTTTGGCCTTTTGCTGTATTTTGTCTTTTCGGTCAATTTGTAATGTTCGACCACTTCCTCTTAACTCGCATTACTGTATTAGGAATGTGAGTGTGTTGTTGAAGCAGAGGGTGTGATATTGTCAGTAGTTGGGGGTTTGTGTTTATGTGGTTTGGGTGCACACTAGTTTGAAAACTTGGTTTCAGGCGATTTAGTGGAGGTTTTGAGGTTTTCTGTTTGTGTTTCAAGTTTTTTGGAACACATCCAGGTTCATGTCAGATTGTTGGGGGGGTTATGCGGTTTTACCTCGCGGGAATTCTATATTGCGAAAAAAATGACGGGGTTAAGTGTAGGTGTAGAGTGTTACAGATAGGGGTTGTGGGGTGTAGTTTTGTAGTATTGAGTAGTTTGAATCCGTTGTATCATGATCGCATTGGAGTTTTAATTGATATTAGGGAAGCATGAAGTAAATTGTTTGAAGATATGAGGATCTTTATAGTTTGGTCAATTTGATTAATTGTAAAAATAATGAGCTAAATGGATAAAGAGGCGACAGGTGGTTAAATGAGTTGTATGGGCTTTGGTTAAATGGTTATTCTTGGATGTCTGTGTAATCCAAGAATGTAGATTGAGTCAATGCTGTGTGGTTGGTTTCGCTAACTTGGGTTGGGGAGGTCACATCTAAGGGGAATAAAGTGATTTGATTGTTCTGGTGATGTGTCGCGCTTAGTGTAGGTTTTTTGTAAGTTTCGATTGTTGAGTTGGTATTAGGGGGGCCTGCATGCATACTCATAATGTTTAGGGATTTTAGAAAATTGAATTGTTTTATGGTTTGTTCCCTAATATGTACTCTCCTGGAAAAGAACTTTAGTACGTTAACATCTCAGATACGTATATGACCTTGATAGGGAAGAAATTAAAGAATCAGTCTTTCAGTCTATGGGCTACACATACTTGTAGAGAATACAGCAATGCTCAGTAGTTAGAGTTAGGTAAAATGCCACACTTGCCTTCGTATTTTTCGATTACTGAATAGATTCGTATGAGTGTTGTATTGAGTTCTACTGAATAGTGTGTTGGGCAAGAACCCAGCTGTATAGTAGTAGGAGTTTCATTCAGGAACTTATAAACATATTTTTAAAGATATGCCTTTCATTCCCTAAGAAATGTGTATTAAGGTTTTTTAAAAAATAACCTCGTTTAAGATCTTGTAAGTCATTCCCCGTGGGATTGTTTTACCTCCCCTCATGGACATAATTTTAATTCGACAAAGTTATTGCAGACGTATTTATTTTGGATTTATCCAAATTATTATGCGACCTCTTGCATCACGCAGGCTTCAAATCTGCCTGCTTTAAGCTGAAAAAACTAATTAAGTTTGAAAATGACAATGGGACGATAAGGAAAGCGCCGATGTTCCTAAATGAAAATACGAGCATGTAAGACTCCACGACCCAGTTCACATGAGGTGGCAAACAACGAACTAACGGTATAACCCCGGCCGACAAAAAGTGGTCAGATTCTTACGGACTCATCTTGTGCGCATGTTAGTTATTGACACAGTACATCCTTTAACTGGTGTTAAAGTTGTCATACCTTCGTGGTACCTTATTAATTGAACAATGTACTTTTCTTAATGATTCCATCCATTTTGCTATATTAAGAGCGATTAAATATATTATATTACCATAGCAATGGAAGCATGAACAGCACCAAGGAAGAAACAAAAACATAAAAAGACCAAATAATGTACGATTAAATCTCTCCCACCTTCTCCCAAATAACACCACCAAAAACTCTCTCTCTCTCTCTCTCATTACCAATGTGCTTATAGGATATAGTGCGACCAAAACGGGGGAAAAAATATGAATGAATTATATGATAACGTCAAATCTCTGGATCGTGCACTGTGTTGGAAGGCCGAAGACAGATAAAGCGAACGAAGACAGGGTCGGATCTCTACTATTGATAAATGAGAAACTGAAAGCAATGACAGATCTTTCTGCGGTCGGAAGAAGTCTCTGAGATCCAATGACTTTTGCTTTGTCTTTGCTATTCGGTATGGGAGGAAAGTGGATCGTGGTGATGTGGGTGTGGGGTTGGGGGGGGGAAGATGTGGGGGGTTGATGTTGGTGAATGTTTTGGATTTAGGTACATTTCTATAGGAAGGAGTTGGTAGTTGAAGTAGTTGAGGTGTTGCAACAGTTGGTCTTGTGAAGTTGTGTTAAGTATAAATCCAGCCAGTGACATTCAGGGCTTGTAGCTGTTGCGTTTGTGCATCGGTTTTCATGTATAGAGTTTTGCATTTGTATTAAAAAAATGTTTTCCTAGTATAGAAAAAAAGTGGGAAATTTGAAAAAAAAATCGTCGCCCTCCGCCATTTATTTTTATGTGACGCAATATGTTCATTTATCTAACTGTGCATGAGTCTGCATGTGATTATTTGTTTCATTTGCCGATACTCAATGAAGGTAGGATAAACTCAGTCAGTAGCCTCAAGTTCTCAAGACGACCAAGTGTAGTCTAGGCAACAATCGTATAGATCGATCTAAAGCGGATAGGTAGTTTGTAAGGAATAGATTTACTTGTAGTTGAAACCGTCACTTATTCTAGGCACAAATTGACTATCTGTACATGGAATATTGCGTTTATTGATGATACATGGTGGAGTAAAAAACAGACATATGTCGATGTACTCGAGTAGCATGGACAGCGATAATTTGTGTGACTAGTAAGGAAAAGAAGCAAGAAATGTGAGTGACATTGACAACTGCAGACTGAAAAGGACAACCCTGTACTCACTCCGTATCTAGCAAAAGAGTTCATGAATACTATAGTACTGAGTTCATGTATAGATAAAGTTGTCCTTTCAGGTACATGATTAGACGTACTTGGCTCGTTACACTCGTATGTGCTGATCTTAGGTCGTTGATGCTTTGCATATAAGCTCAGAATGATATACTGGTCATGGGACAGTTACTCCACTTGGTAATGCGGTTGGAGAGTCTCATCATAGTTGCCAAAGGAGATTCAAAATCTGAGCTAAGTCGAGAGCAGTTCAAAGTACTAGTGACGTAGAAGGGCCTGTGTCGCGTAGTAGATAGTACTACAACGAGTATCGATGTAATAAGACGGAAGTGTATACTTCAAAAACATTGCTCAGCCATCTGTCAACTTAACTAATAACACTGTCATGTACTATCTGCGATAATGTACACGAATGTCCATCGAATTCAGTTTGGCTCTTCGTGCTGCCCCATGAAATTTAGGAGATCATGTAAACTTGGAAAATTGGTTGGTTTGCTAGTCAGCTGTGTTACGCCGGTAGCTTGACTGCGCATGATCAGCTCGACTCTGTAAATCAGTGACAGACATCACTACAGCTCTCGCATTCTAGCGCACGCTTGTGCATCATTAATTTGTTTAATAGTAATCTCGGAGATTTACCTGGCGCTTTTCTGGACAGATATCTCTGTACTGAAAGCTGTCGATCACCAAGTTACTGCTCTCAGCCTATGCATTCTGCCATGGTGACTGATAGGCTAAGCTCCAAATGGGGATTTACTGCACACTTATTTTTGCAGTGTGCAAATTGCCACATGACCGTGAAGGAATATGGTGTGGGTGTTGAAAAAGTTGTTGCCTGTAGTGTAGTGAGTACTTAGGTCTGGCTTAGGCGATATTCGCTAGACAAGGCTGGCATGGCATAGTGTCATAGTATGGGTTGGCCTGACCTGCATTTCTATTGCTGTGCCATCTTTGAGGTCGCAAGCTATTGAGTGCGTGCAATGAGGCGATGCTGGTGACTATGTGACCAGTGATCTGTTATGTGCGTCAAAATTGCTTAGATCATCAGTGCTCAGGATTGGCTTGGTCTGTTATGGACACAATATTATAATGGGTAAATCATAGTAGAAATGTATTCTGTTTGAATAGGCTATTCTTGCTGCTGAAGGGTAGCATGATAAGTAAACAAATTATTCCTCTATAATTTGTGAATCTGTATATAAACTATTACAGAGTAGCTGCTGTTCCTTATGGGATTAACAACAGTGAGACCAGAATAACACTTACTCTGTCTCATCTTACTCGTATCTAGTAGTTCATTTCATTCTCCAGCTCAACAGTGAATCTCTTTGACTCTAATTGAATTGTATTTTAACATACTTAATTTGTAGTAGTGTATACCACCCACATCCC
>JAMPIV010023179.1:0-31826 GCA_024509875.1 Oreohelix idahoensis | reverse complement strand
TCCCCCCCCCCCCCCCCCCCCCCCCCCAAACAAACTATATTTAATCTAAACATTCACTATATTTATATTTGAAATATCTTATTCTTATATTGATATTATTGCTACAATATATACTTAATATTAAATTATATTTATATTTAATCGTTTTTTAAATATTATTATTTTCATTTTATTATTTATTATATTTTTTGAAGTTGTTTTGCTCCTAGTTATTTTTATGAAATCACACCCCCCCCCCCCCCCCCCCCCCCCCCCCCCCCCCCCCCCTATTACCCCCCCCCCCTTATATTTAGATATCAATATATTTGATTTTGATGCATATTTAGTTTCATACCCCCCCCCCCCCCCCCCCCCCGGGTCGTGAGGTACTTTAAGGCCATTATTCGCACCCCACACTCAATTTCATTCATTTACGCTCGCAACACATCTAACCAACATGTATACTGTCTTGGGGCCAGTGATCACTCAACAGAAAAAAGACAGTTACATTTTATTTGGTGGGGACCAGGTTACGTGGGCTCTCTTATTGTTTACATTTCTTGTCGCCCAATGTAGGCTAGAAACTTACATTTTCTGATGGCCAGATCTGTGGGTTTAAAAAGGAAAAACAGAGGCGAGCATTTGAACATTATTGTTGACATTTTATGGGATCAGAATATTTACAATTCCTGGTTGGCTGTTTTACCATGTATGAGTCTTCCAGTTTTGTACGAGAAGTTACAAGAAGGACAAGTAACAACATTTACACTTATGATCTGGTGGTCTAAGCTAACACACGGGACAAGCCGTAACACACAGCGCTAATTCTACACACTTGCAAGTTTTGGCTACAACAGGACAGATATAGGTCATCAACGGTTGACCCAAATAAACAGTACGAGCATTTATATTATAATGCTACATAAAGCATAACAAGACATGTACTGAAGTTAACTACTAGGCATTTGCTACGTGGACCATAACTGCAAGTGTAGAATTAGCGCTGTGTGTTACGGCTGTCCCGTGTGTAGCTTAGACCCACAGATCAGAAGTGTAATGTGTACTTGTCCTTCTTGTAACTTTCTCGACAAAACTGGAGACATCATACATGTAACAGCCAACCAGGAATGTAAATTTCTGGATCCATAAATGTCAACAATAATGTCAAATGCTCGCTCTGTTCTTTTTAAACCCACAGATCTGGTCCATCAGAAATGTAAGTTTCTAGGCCACATTGGCGACAAGAAATGTATCATAAGAGCCCACGTAACTGGTCCACCAGAAATGTAACTGTCTTTTTTTTCTTGTTGAGGTGATCACTGGCCCAAGACAGTATACATGTTGTTAGATGTGTAGTGCGAGCGTATGATGAATTGAGTGTGGGTGCGAATGAAGACGCGAATGTGTTTAGGCTCGTATAGATGTAGATCCTGCAACCCATACTCTCACATGCAGTAATCAAGGATGCTTTGACACTGCAGGCATGTTTCAAGACATTTATTGACGGGAACACACATAGTATCAACAGGAACAGTCAGTGTAACAAGGTCATGCTGACCTGACATCGATAGGTATACATTTGGCATTCAAAAAAGGTAAACATCAGAATAGACGTGCATGGTCAATAGCAAAGTTCTTCAATAATGACAGTTCGTAGCGTCGCCCTTGGCGTCTCTGACTAAACGCGTCAGATGCCTTAGTCACTTGGACACATAGGTGCAACTTGGCACTCCCCGCCAATTGCACATATCAGGCTGTAGTATAACAGCCGAAAGCACAGGCCTCGTTCTGACGTCGGCCGTGTACTTCTGTTAAATAGGTTATCATCAACCCTGCAGTAATACTTATTGTAGATAGAAGTTCCGCCAATCTGCGGCTCCCACAATATATCTTCGTCACTGGATTTCTGGACAATATAAGACTAACAGTCTTGGATGGCTACCTCGAGCACAAATATATAAGTTCTGAAATGGCGGATCAGTGAGCTGCTGTTCACCCTAGGTAATCCTTTACATGTTCTGCCACCGAAAAGCGTAATAATGCATAAAGGTCGGTATTACCTGGCAAATGAATCCTCAGAACATCACAAGGAATTCTGTCGTCATCCCGACGCACCGAGATTCACTGGGGAAAACTGCCATAGCAGTTACTTCGAAGATTCTCCCCGAAAAACAATGGACTCTTGGTCCCTTCAGAAAAAACAGGACCTCCCGGCTTCCCGGAAGTATATCTCACTCCCGCTTAAAAAACCTTCCCATAGGCCTACGCCGAACTGTCAACCTCTGACCCTAAAGGTCAAACACAATGAATGAATAAACAAGGGAAGACAACCCCTAATCAACCTGACATCGCAGGTAAAGACACAATTATTCTTATGATACAAACATAAGCAAATAACTTGACAGATGACTCCGTCGAAAATGACAGCAACATATCCATTTTATCCTATAGTTTATCCGACTATTCACTGGAGCAGCCGAAACATGGAAAAACACAACATGGATCATGCTCCACTGTCTTCTATTCATACTAACTTCGGCTCTACAACACATCCAGTGAATCTATTGCTATCTGCCTAAAGCTAATGATCCCTATTATCGAATTGGGTCCTTCTTTATCTAGGTATTCCATGATTAGTTGCACACTGCCTTCCGAAATATCCTGAACATCTACACTTTCGTTTCCTCCATGTCTAGCGATCTTCCGACACTATTCATACCAAGCTGGCTTGTCATTGGTCAGTTACATCCACGGGGTTTGTACGGTGATAATTTTTGAATGATGCCGAGATATGAGTCAGACTTCATTACATCTACCTCACTTAACCTGGGGATTCCTGAACAAGGACATTTTTGTAATGCTGTCAACATTTTCTTCAAATGTCGATAGTGTCTACATCTCATCCAGTGTTCCACTGGCACTTATCTGGTTCGTGTCACCAGTTCCACATTGATGGATCTTGCAGTTCTCACTAATTTACTTTCAAGACAAAATACGTACTCACAATAAGTTCGGAAACCTCTTGAAAGGATATTTTGAATTAAAACATCCCCACCCAAACAGTGCTAGAGAGATTTGATTGGTATGAAGTGAGAGCCGGAATATACAATGAATTCTATTGGAACATTCGGCGGAAACACCATCTGTGATTTGAACTGAGAATGAGAGATATAATCTAGTGAGCTCAGAAACACAGAACAGACAGCTTCGCAACTTCATACGAGCAACTCCCAACAGCCAAGAAGAGAAGGATCGGACCTAGAATTCCTATATCAAAAGTGACAGATCGACAGTATTTGGGCAACTCTGAAGCCTTAAGAGTAAACCCGCATATTTAAACACACAGACTGTAAAACTTCAGGACCTTATAAATACAAGACTGGAAACCTAGGAATTGGATCATCAGTCATAAGAAAAATAATATCCCAGACCAAGTGTATCGCAGAACACCCGTCGAAGAGGAATTACTAGTTTCCCAGGCCAAGTGTATCACAGAACACCGTCATAAGAGGAATTTCTGAGACGAAATTGATTCGAGAGAATATGTTCCGAAATTGCTCGCGTCCATCTGAAAACCTGTGCAAAGAAGATTGTGTATTCCCAAAAATTTGGGGTAAGTTGTGAACATTTCTATTACAAATGTGAATTTAACACGTTTTCTTGCTAGTGTATGAGGCTGGCAACCTCAACATATGAAAATAGTATATTCATGAACCACTACAACAAGAGCTGGTGATTGTTTCTGACTAGTCGTGCGGGAAACCCGACAGCAGAGCAATCCCAGACTCCGACTGGAGCAGTGATGAGTGATGACTACATCATATGTGCCTCCAGTGTAACATATTATCTTGTGAGATTTATGTACCTTTTTAAATTGTAATTCAGGCAAATCATTACTCATGCACTCCAGACTCAATGTCCTAGTTAACACCCAGAAGGATATGGGTGAATTTTCATCATATTCCCTGAGTTACACGGTGTGCTCGGGAATTTAATTCTTCTGAGAGGTTAACATTGGTGGATGGAGCGCATGATAATGGGCCTGTTAGTTTGCGGCGAACAAATGTACTTAGCAGGCATTTGTTTCTTTCTATTTGTCTAAAGTTCGTGGTTACAAGCCATCAGACGATTTGTGGTACTAACGCCGCTAGTGTGAAAGAAAAGCATCCACCCTAACTGCCTGCAGTGGAAGAGAGTGTGGAGAAGGCTTTCGTCTTCACAGAATTGATGAACCACAGCTGCAGGACTCACTCATATAAGCTAAGTGCTAACTAAAAGGTTCCAGAAAAAGGACATTATAGTTAAACTTTAAGTATAAAGTTAAATTCCCACCTACGTCACAATGACGAGAACTTTACATCCATCAAAATTCCACTAATCTTTCCATATTTATTTTAACCTGTTAAAAGACTATTTCACTATTAAATTTGTTACTTGTTGTTTTAAAACTAAACAATAATAGTTGATTCAGTTATATGTATGAAAGCAAACGTATGAGCCAGAATATTTAATCTATATATAAATACTTAGACACATGTTTACACCAAACAGAGCTATACCTTATAAGAGGGATTTCGTTGGATTACACCAACTGGGGGCTTGAACGGGCTAGACCACTGCTTAAATCCTTCACAAAAGGCGACGAACCAGATATAAAACGTTAACAATTGTTCAGCAGAAGGCAACATTGTTCGTGACTTCTGGAAATATCTTGTGAAGACTCCCTTCACGTAGAAGTGTCATTAATCTTCTATCTACATCTCTGCCACGAGTAATCTTGCACGCAGCTAGATACCTTGGGAGCCAATATTAGATACTCTTGAGTTTTGGTCACTGTTGGACCACTACCGCAAAGCAGGGCAGGCAATCCGTGACAACTGTGGTCTCGTCTTGGGATTATTGAACTCGGACACGCATTTGGGATAAATCACAATTGTGGACCTCGTCTTTATTAAGTAACCTGATGGTTAATTTCCCTAGAATCTGACAAGAAATTTTAGATTTACTGAAAGAGTATTGTTAGTTATTAGTTTAGATAGATCTCCTCATACGTCTTGCATAAATAAATAAATAAGGTGAAATATAGTAAAAGAGAAAGTAATAATTGATAAAATTAAAACAAAAACCTTCTCTAAAAATTTATTGGAAGAGGAAAAAATTGTCCATTGCTGAAGCCTAATTTCTGTTTGTTGTCGTTGTGGTTGAGTTTATAATTTTAGTCAGCTAGAGCGGCTAATTTTATTTTAGACAAGTAGCAATTGTAATTTTCGTGTCGCCTGTAAACAATCTCCTTGCACAGCATGGCCGAATCATAAAATCTCTCTACTTTTTATTTAAATGTTGCTAAAGAGCTGGGCTTATCGGGCAAAGATTTATCTGATTTTGTAGCCACTTCTGTGAAAGAAGATAAGGAACGGATGAAAGAAGACAGGATAGAAGCCGAGAAAGCCGCGGCCCGAGAAAAGAGAAGATTAGAAAAGGAAGAGAAGGAGAAGCAACGGGAACACGAAAAAGAAGAGAAGGAAAAGCAAAGAGCTTTTGAGGAGCAGAAGGCTGAAAAGCAAAGAGCTTTTGAAAAGGAACAGACCGAAAGAGCAGAAAAGGAACAGGCCGAAAGAGCAGAAAGGAAGGAACAGGCCGACAGAGCTCACGCACTCAGACTTAAAGAACTAGAGATTGAAGGAAGAAAAATCGAATATAGTTCTAGCACTAATGGGTCGGGGAGCTCTCAAAGTAGTGAGGGGGTAATATATCTCACGTGATTGTTCCGAGCGCGGCCTCTTCAGTTAGATGTCTATTCTGAGGCTTCAGAGGAAATAGACATTTATCTTGCTAGGTCTGAGTCTTAAGCTACCCCCTATGGATTAGATAGGGAGAGAAAACATCATGAAGTTATCTCAGAGTCTGCGAGGACCTGCTTACGACGTCTTCCTCAAAATGGCCCCGGAAGATAACAACAATTATGATATGTTAAAGAAAGCCTTGCTGCAACGGTTTCAGCTAAATGCACAAACTTTTCAAGGCAAATTCCTGGAAGCCAAGAGACAAAAAGACGAGTCGTATAAGCAGTTTGCTACACGTCTGGCTATGTACTTGGAGAAGTGGGGATCACTAAGCGCCTTCGACGAATCGTACGTGGGATTACAAGAAATGATTATCGTGGAGCAATTCAAGGATTCCCTCACCCCAGACATGAGACGGTTCCTGGCTGAGCACGGGGCCAAAACTCTTGATCAGGTGGTACTGTTTGCTGATCGGTACCAGAGCGCCCAGTCGGAAGCGATCCCGTCTAAAAGGCGCCAGAACGAGTCACACCAAACGAGAAGAGCGCCCCTTCCCTGACTCCAAGAGTACGACCAACACCTCACACAACACGACCCAACAGCAACAACAACCACAAGATCACCATAGGCAGAAACATAGCAATTCAGACCAGGGAACTGGAAGACGATATGGTAAGGCGTGCAAATCTGACACGCACTTCACATCGGACTGTAAGAGGCCTAATGCAGGCCTTTATAATGTCGCGTACCTGATCAGGGGGCCGATAGGGAAACATGACCCCCAAGCATATGAACACAATTCCAACCACCCTTCTATTACTGAGCAGGTAATCGTGGGTAACCAAACCATATGGTGCGTGTATGATTCGGGTCTCGAATACTCGGCTTTAGTTTCACCATCTTTGGTGAAGGCCCACCAATACACTGGTGAAACTGTAGATATACAGGGGCCCCGGAAGAGCATAAAGCCCATGACTCTTCCAGTTTGTGACAAAACGGGGCGGCCATTATCGATCTTTGTTTCACTCCGGCCGTATCGGCACATCTGTGGTACTGATTTTTATTATTTGCTCTCAATTGTCGCACTTTTCTTTCTTTCTTCGATATTTTTCTGCTAAGCAGCAAATATTTGAGTATTGTCGAATTGCTTGACATTCCCTGTAGGTGATAAAAATCGCATTGGCTTGAAGCTGCCCAGATTTGTTGGCTATAGGCGCGGCAGATTAACACGTACATCGCCAGCGCTATCGGCTTAATCACTCATAAGACATGGGTGTACGCATCACCGAAGCTTGGGAAAGGGGAGACAACTTACAGACAGACATGGATGATAAGATTACTTTAGCTAAAAGTAAGATTGCTACATCTCGAACACATGGTCATATGCGGTTACCGGTGTGTTTGGAAGTTTGTCCACAAGGGCATCGGACATCTTATTACCATATATGGGAGAGCTGACTGGGAGAGTTGACCTCTGCCGTACGTTCAAAATTATCCGATGTCGGAATATTTTGAAATTGCCACATAACTCGCCTGTGTGAATATGGTTGGCGTTTTTTTTATAGCGCATAACAAACGAAGGCGTGGGAAGGCAGGCAATATAATCTGATCATTTTCTCAAGCTATTTCACGTGAGAAATCGCTCGCCAAGACACCCAGACTGGTACAGTGAAGAATTAGAATTCAGAATTCCTTCTTAATATACCGGACACTTTTTAGTGGAGTATTTATCAGGACTTACTATAGCCCAGGAAATCTCATTTTAAATAAGGAAACCGGGACTGAGGAAACTGAAGGACCATACACGAAGTCAGAGAGAGGACATTAAATTAACGACACCCCAGACGCGTGTAAGAGGCCGATTCAAGCCTCTTGTATTCATCTGAGCAAAATAGTCTGTGAGTCAGGATTAGCGTAAGTTGTGATTTACATTTCATATTTATTACTAACATGTGAACTAACATATATATATATATATATATATATATATATATATATATATATATATATATATATATATATATATATATATATATATATATATATATATATATATATATATATAAAAACATGTGAATTTTAATATGTGAAACTCGCTTGTGGATGTCAAAGTCATTTGAGGCTGGCAACCTCGGCGTAAAGAATGATGATTCATGAACTACCATTGCACGGGCTGGTGATTGCTTTATTGATAGTTTCGTAACGAGAACTAAAAGCATAACGTAGTTCCAGGTTCCCTATGGAGCAGGGAGGGAAAGATGAAAGAAATGATGTACATTCTAAGTATAATACTTACATTTTCAAAGCAGTGTAAATGTCCCTATAAACATAGCCACTTTAAAAGTAATGAAAGTTTTCCAGCATTAAACCAGTGTAAATGTCTATGTGAAAATATTAATTTTAAAGTAATGGAAGTTTCAAACTTTTCAATCAGTGTAAAACATAAACGAAAACATATTCAATTAATATTGTGAACACTTTTTAATCAGTGGAGATGTAGATGTAAACAGACTTTCTGTTTTATTACCCTTTTCATTTAAATATGAAGTAACTATGAAAGCTATTCTATTTAAATGTAAAGAAAGTTTTATCCCGAGGGATTAAATTTAATTCTCATCGAGGGTAAAGTCTGAGTAATTGGGATGGTGGTATGGGAAGATAGAAACCCATAACTATGGGGTGGAAAATGCCACACTCAGAAGAGCGTTTCGTTCTATTCTTTTACTATAGTTATTGGTGGTACCAGCAGAAAGTACTATCTCCGGAACAAGAAGGGAACCGTGGCTTAAGCTTTAAGACGAAGGACCCACGTGGTAGACTCTCCTTGACATTTCTGGGAAACGAGCTACACCCGACAACCTTGATCAGAGACGAGCGTGAGCAGAGTGAAAAGAACCAACCCATAAGAAGGAGCAGAACCGTCATTGTCAGCTAAGTTTAAATATATGCTGCCACTTGAACTTCTTGTAACATCTCACATTCCCTAAAGACTGTGATGATAACTTTTCTTGATCAATAACTATTCAAAGTATTTTCCAACTGTTAAAACCTAAAGTGATTATTAAATTTTGTTATTTGTAATGTTACAAATTTAACTTCGATTTAATCATTTTAAAGTTGCTGCATGTTTGTCTCAGTCAAATTAATACACACACTCTAAACAGAGCTATACTAGAATAATAGAATTCCGCTGAGTAAATCAGGGGTGGGGGCTTAAACGAACTGAATTTAAGAAGTGTTTAAAACCTTCACAAAAGCATCGGCAGAATTACAGAGTTAACATACTCATCCAAAGCAGTATTGTTCTCGCTTATTCTGAATATCTCGTGAAGACTCCCTTTGTAATAGAAGTGTCATCACCCTTCTTTCTACATCTCTGCGAAGAATAATCTTGTGTGAAGGTAGATATCTTTGAAGTCCATATTAGATACTCTTGAGTTTTGGCCACTGTTGGACTACTACTGCAAAGCAAGGGAGGCAATACCGTCACACAGTTCCGGAAATTGATGTTTCAACCCGATATGTACAGGACAAAATCAATGCCGCAGTTTTAGACGATTTGGTCTACCCTCTCATCTTAGGGAGGAAATATGTGTTTCTTGGAGATCCCTCACGTGACTCCAAGTCGACACAAGAGAGAGAGAACACAGGAAACGCCCCAGCGGCACCTGAGCTCTTATCTTTAAACAGCCCGAATATTTCGGAGCTGAAGCAGGCACAAAGGGCCGATAACACCCTACAGCCTTGCTTTTCTAAATTGTATGGCAATTACTCCCATACTCCTCAGGGAGCATTTTACAGGGAGAAAGGTTTGGTCTATAGACGGTGGGAAATAAGAGGCAGTTATCTGTCCCACTCACCTTTCGCACCCGCCTAATGCAAGACATGCATTTAACCCTACCTCATCCCATTAAAGGTTCATATGTCCTGGTAACGCATATTTCTTTGAATTACTTCTGGCCAGGTTTGCGGCACGATGTTAGACAATTTGTGGAAGATTGCTCTGTTCGCCATATTCCGGACAACCAGAAGGATGAAACTGCCCATTTACATCCCGTTGCTGTGGATATTTCTCGCAGATCCCCAGAAGAAAACAACGATTTTTAGCCTCTACAAGGTCTCACAGAACGCGTTGTTGATTCGCAAGTTTGGAGTATTATTTCTGTGCTGGATTTTCGCACTACGCTTAGCCGCCTTGTTCACTTGTGTTTTACGGAAGTAGGTGTGAATTGGGAGTTATGTAACACGGTGTTCCCCGTGAGCTTAACTCCTGATCAAATTGGATTATTAAAGCGTGGTGGAACATTGTCGGTCCCTAAGTAAGAGTCTTCGCATTTTCTGGATTTATTATTCAACAAGGCAGGATGAGCCGTCTACCTCCAGACTAGGAGCCCTCTGTCCGGATAACAGCAGATTTTGATCATGACTATTATCTTTTAGGAAGAGTAAGCGGGTAGGGAGCGAGTGTCAAGATGTGTCTGAATGAATCTATGAGTGAGGTAGAGTGCGGTGGCCACAATTTCTTTTTGGGGATTTGAGCGTTTGTGTTTCTTGTGTAGCCTTCAGACATTGTTTGTTTTGTGAAGGACTACAGCTTTTATTATCTATGATTTTTTTTTTTATGATGCTGTGTGTCGTATATCGTTCGTTTAATAAAAACAACAAAACTTCATCTTGTGCTGGTCAGAACATCTTTTCTATCTGTCATTGGTGTAGTATTCATATGTCCCTTACTGTGTATTAGACTAAAGTCTTGTATTAACACTGGAGGGCGGGGATAAAGTTAGTCATCAGGTAGGCTGAAGACCGTAGCGCTTCTACCCTTCAGTAGGCATATCTTCTCCCAATAATTTCCACCAGTGACTATATTTCTATCTATTCACACCTTTTCTTTCATAGTCTGTGATTTCAGACAGAATCTATCACACAAGTTATATTTACCTGTGACAGTGTGTCTCTGGCACGGGATATGTTGTGCACATGCGGGGAAAAGATGCATTTCTCTTTTGGACAGCTGACTTCTGAAAAGGTTCAATTTCATTTTCAAAGCCTTGACTGCGGCACACATTTGAAATTGTTGTCCCAGAAGTAGAATGTCGAGATCATTCATGTGTGCTGTAATATCACAAAGTAACGAAACGATGGAGCACTCTTCCTCTACTCAACCACCTCACTTCAGTACGATAAAGTCGTTGTACTCGGCGTCTACCTCTTCAAGAAAGTTTCGAAATGTTCTATGTTTGAGTCCTCTAGAACGGATGTAGTTCACAATGGAAACAATCAGTGACATTACATGCTCAAATTTTAAGACTTTGCGACACAAAACCTGCTTTAGAGCGATGCAATGATGCTTGATTATTGACTTATCAATAAATTGTTCAAGAAGAGAACTGCTCCAACATTTTTTTCCGCACATAGCTGTAGCATTATCAGTACAAATAGCCACAAAGTTTGTTAAATCCAGTCCCGACTTATCTTTCACGCATTTTAACATATCATCATAGATTTCTTTTCCAGTTGTGCGACCTGTCATAGAGCACATACCAACAAATTCTTCTGTAATTTCACAATTCTTTTCAATACCTCTTATAAAAATAAGAAGTTGGGCAGTCTCTATTAAATCAGTACTTTCATCCATAGCAGAAGAATAACAGCAGAATATCTCACCCTCTGCTTTAACTGTTCACTTAGGTTGGTGGAAATGTCAGCTATTCTTCTCTGTACTGTCATGCGTGATAAACTGATGCTCTCAAAGATTCTCCTCGTTTTCGGACATAATTGTGACACAGCAATCAACATACACATTTTTTTTTAAAATCACGTTTGAGAAGCATTTCCTCGCCGCAGCAATTTCATTAGAAATTTGAAAGCTTTTATTAACCGTCTCATTCTCAGTGTTCACTTTCTCGAAAATCTGCTGTTTGTCACTAACTTTTTCCGCTAAATTAGATGCAGGCGAATCCCGCTTTACGTTCGGTTAGGTTCCAGGCCCTTGCTGTAAAGCTAGAATCGCTGTAAAGTGAAGAATGACTTTTTCTCCTGTAAATGCAAAGCAAATCCTAATAACATGTTTACACTATCATATATTAAGTTAGCAATAGAACCAGATATACAAATCATATAATACTAATAAGAATATACAGTGTAGAGCGCCCACTGCTTACCATAAAATATTTAATCCTTAACTTACAGTTATTGGTAAATGCAAACTTAAGAAACAGTTAATATTTATTGTAGGAAAGATGAAGGAGATAGAACAGTTTCCGGTGGAAACATGGATGGGGCTCTTGCAGGGGTTTTTGCTGATCAAGGTGAAGGAATGCTAGCTGTTGACCTGGAAGCTTTCGGCCTATCGTTAAACCTTGGTCACTCAGTTTTTTCATTTCTAACTTTGCATTTAAAGTAAAAGGGGTGCAACTTCTCTGTTTCTCTCTAGTAGACTTGGAAACCATTATAATTTCAGTAAAAATTCACTTTTGTATATAATATCTTCTTCCTCGTTCGTCCTGAAAAGGACTGTCGTGTTTTGGTTCTGTCTTACAACACGGTTTTCTAAATCTGACCATACCGCACGCCATTAGGTAGGGAACTCTTTAATACAATAACCAATCAAAACGTACCTTTATTATCATTGTTGTAGGAAACGTACTATGCTTAAAACCTAGAGGCTATTTTGTGTAACCGATGGGACAAAAATATTTAATTTCATAAGAACTAAAGAAGTATCACCGGAAAGGATTATGTAATTCATCAACGGGAATGTTACTTTAGAGGTAGGTGTAAACACTTTATCGAATAATATTATAGTAAGATAGAAATATCGAATAAACGAGTTGTGTTACATCAGGATAAGTCAAACATAGCTAGTTAAAGCATGCATACATTTAAATGCATTGTGCAAACTAACTCATTTATAGATATATCGATACAAAATAATTCACAGTATAATTCCATCTTTAAATGACCAAAATCGTCCCATAAATAAGGAAGATAATTGAAAAACTAGATTTTAAACATTGAACAAAGAGCAGAAATTGTGTCTCATTTGGAGAATTTTTACGCCTTTCCTTACCCTGTCACCTCAGACGGCGGATGAGTGACTATAAAAGGCCTTGCCCTTGGCTAATTGACGCCACTATCAAAAATTCAAAACCACAAGCTGTCTAGAAAGAAGCGGTAAACAGTAATCATATTTTACCTTTGCCAACCGCATCTGTTGCGCAGACCATAGAAGCCATTAACAGCCGGTGTGTTTTGCCTGAGGGTAAGAATAACTATATATATATGTATATGTACATATTTATGTATTATTCCTGTGATTTAATCCATGTGTGTTAGAAAGTGAAAAGGCCTGTGTTAAGAATATTCCAGGACGAATGTGTTGCTTGCTGGACCGCAAAGCATGTGTTGGTTTTAGAGGCGAAAGCCAGCGCTGTAAAAAGTGTAGATTTATTGAAAATGATGTCAAAAATACGACTGTAAGTTTAATAATACATTGGAAAGAGTATTTGTTAAAGGAATGACATGTATCATGGAACCTAAGGAAGGATTGACAGGACTTGTTGTATTGAATCGATTAAGATATTACTTGTAAATTTCTACTATTCCAAATCATTGTATGGAAGCCAATCATGGACTAAGGAATCAACTTAGGAATTACGAGAAAATTTTAGTCTCAGTGAACTGACTGTGATGGGTGGTGAAGGTAAATTGTCCTGTGCATATGTGAGCACAATGTCTGATGCTGTATGTTATGTCCTTTGTGAGTAAAGGCAGAGTAGTGCTGGACCATACAGAGGTTCTGATTATTTGAATTTCAGGTTTTGTCCTGCAACCGTTTTATCCTGAAACGTTGTATCCTGCAAAGGACCCAAAGTATCTGATTCCTATAACTCGTTTTGGACTTTGAGGTGCAAAGGCTCGTGATGTCAATGTAGCTAGTAGCCACCATTGTTCCACTGCCTGGCAAGTCACAGAAATGTTCGTCCACGGCAGAAGAGTGTGAGATTTTCTGGATTTTAAGATAAGTGGCCTTATCTAGCCACTGATCAGCGTGTTCAATAAAAGATATCACCACAAAAGAAAACATAAATATATTACTAACATTTCAGTGGAGGATGAATTTAAGGACATTATGAATCCACCATACCTTCACCGTCAAAATCATTGACATTGTATTAAATTTAAAATTATTCCATCAGTGTGGAAGACAATAGAAACTTCAATACAAGATTATGGTTTATAAATTTTAAATTTCTAAGCTTATTTATTTCAAGCTGTAAATACCTTTGAGTTTTCCTAAGTTACCTAACCAAAAGAGAACAGGGTTAGGTAAATAAATTGTGTGTGTGTATATATATATATATATATATATATATATATATATATATATATATATATATATATATATATATATATATATATATATATATATAAACAGACTTGCTGAATTATTTGAATTAAAGTTCCAAGTTTGTTTGATATTTAATTTAGATTGATAGATAGACTATATTATATACCCCTAGAACAACTTGTCAACATAAACAACACATATTACCAAAGGAGAATCTATGAAAGGGGCAAATAGATCTTCAGGACATACCTTTCAACACCTGGAGGTTTATACAGCTAGATTCTAACCTTTGATGTCAATACACCCTTATTCTTTTCAGAAAAGGGGGTATTTCTTGTAAGACCAGTCTCTTACCTGGCACTATCCTGGTATCATCTGATACATCTTTTTGTCTAGGATATCTTACAATTTTATAACATCTCAAACCTTTCGTGACAAGGACGTTGGTTGCGTTGTGTCTGTTTACAGCGCAGCTGCGATATTTGCGCCTTTCGGCCGGCACATCCGACTTCAGCACGGCATTTTTGGGGGACCGGGTTTGCCTTCCCTCTTCGATCCCTACTCTCTCAGCCAGACTGCAGTGATGCAGCCTGTTTCCAGGACCACCACGTGGAGGTGGAGTAGGGTCTTGGTCAGCTCTGGTTCGCTGACCCTGACGTAAGCAGTCAAGCTATGAGTCGCTGACTGCATTCTCTATTGCTGCGTCTTTGGGTCCCCGTATATAATATAACAAGTTTAAAACGCTAGAGAACAGTGAGAGATGCAAAACGACCAAATGGAAGGATCAGACTGACTGATCGACATCAAGATAGCGTCTGACTCCGATTCCAGAGATTTCTATTGGTGATCGCAGGTTGGCCAAAAAGTGCCGTAAGAGCGAAGAATGCGCCGAAAATATGGAGAAAGGTTATAATTGAGAAGCGCTGTATCAGCAAAGCTCGGTAAAGCGGGATTCGCCTGCGCTTTATTTTTATTTTTCATTTGGGTCCAATTTTGCGAGAACAGGTGTTTTGTTTCAGTGTCGCCGAAGGTTATATTCATTTGGAGCAGCTAATATTTGGCGACACACAAGGCACAGTAATCTGTCTTTGGAAAGAATACACATGTGTTTTTAGTCTCTGTCGCTCGCTCTAACTCTCTTGCTAGCCCTGTCTTACTGTTCATTGCATGTAGGTCATGAACGTGTTAGAACGATTGATGCCAAATACCAGCATTAAGCTCTTTTTTCATTGCAAGCCTGTACGTTGCATTTTTAATTAGGGAACTACACGGGGTTTTCACTGTAATTATACTTTTAAAAAGAAAACCCAAAATTATACATTTATTTCCAAAACCTGTCGCGGGCGGAACGGTGAGACTCGGCGAGCCGTACGTTGTGCATGCATGCTACAGACCCTAGAGCACTTCCTTTTAAATGTAAAAAAGTATGAACTATATATTTTTTAAAGGGGGTTTTGAAAGGGGGAGGGGGTTGTATTATTATAATATTTACAAACATACAACTCTTCCTTATTTGTAGAACAAGTTTTAAAAATAGGAGTACCTCGAGAAGTACATACTGCAGTAATTCAGTTCAACATGATTAAATAAATAAAATCAGTGTATCACAGGTAGCACACGTATAATTACAAATATAAACACCTAAACGAGATAATAAAAGAAAAAGAAAGGTAAAGGAACCCGTTACACGCCCATTGAGGCATATTGGGAATATGGTGTTAGGCCCATATTTTCTTGACCATCGGCACACTAGGGGTGATGTGGTCAGCATCACGCCGGCCGCCTTAACGTTCCCAGAGTTGCTCTGGTACCCAATTCTTGAGGAAGAGTAGACCCCGGAGCCGTCTGCGGTCTAAAAAATCCCACCTCAGCTGGGGATCGAACCATGGACCACGGGGCTAGGATGCCAGTTCACTAACCACTACGCTACCGCGGCTCCCTAAAATATATATTAAAAGAAGTATCTAATTTTTTGAGAAAAAAAAATGATGAGAAACTTAAATACAGCATAACTGACTAGAATAAATCTCAAAGGATACAAAAACTATTTATATTCTGTGCTCGAAAGTTACGAATCAAAGATATGAAATTTAATTGAAATTCAATGTCCTGGACAAGTGCGTGTTAATAATTCTTAAGATGTTTGTTTCAAAATCTGTGAATTTATGTAGAATTTATTGTTGTTTATAAATAATGAGTCTAACATATGAACATTTATTATATTGTCTTTGTTTTGTTTTAGGATTTGCGGTTTTACTTCTCTTAATATATTTGTGTTTATAAAAGTATATGTTATTCAAGTACAGCATGTTTTTCCACTGCAGCATGTTAATCTGTCTCATCTGTGTTATGAAATCACGTGATTCTATTTATGGAACTGAGTCTTGATGGATTGGTCCAGTGTGAGAGACGCTATTACTTCATAGGCTGAACTTCATGAATTAAAGATATCCTTAGTGGGTAGTGCATTGTCGATAACGATCTGTTTTGTGTATGTATGTGCATTTGCTGCATAATGGCATTTGTAAGATATTTATAGACTTACATTGTCAAATATTTGTGGCAATGTTTTCTTACAATAGCTCTACTATGATAGGTAGTGGTGTAATTTTGTGTTTGCCAACTACTGTGTTAGCAGACATTTTTTCTTCTTCTTCGATCCTTAACCACCGACCGTCAAAGCAGTCAGTGGCCATCACGCCTAGTGGCGTCTTGTAGGGCAACAACAAATTGATTCCACTTTGCACGGTCGGTGGCCATCCTTCGTACAGTGCCCCAACTCTGGTTCATTCTTTGCATCTCAGCTTCCACAGTCCTCCGCCAAGTTGTTTTTGGTCGGCCTCTCTTTCGCTTTCCTTCAGGGGTCCAAAGCATAGCTGTTCTTGTGATGGCATCGGGGTCTCTTCTGAGGACATGACCAACCCAGCTCCAGCGTCTGCCAGCTATGATGGTATGCATGTCCTCTTGCTTGCTACGAGTAAGCAGATCTTGGTTGGTGATGGTATTCGGCCAAAAGATTCGGTGAATTTTTCTTAGGCATGTTGTGTGAAAAGAGGACCATTTTGACATTTCCTTCTCTGTGACTCTCCAGCATTCCGCACCATAGAGAA
The DNA here is from genome assembly GCA_024509875.1 of Oreohelix idahoensis. Lineage (NCBI taxonomy): Eukaryota > Metazoa > Mollusca > Gastropoda > Stylommatophora > Oreohelicidae > Oreohelix > Oreohelix idahoensis. Next base: position 14,601 of record JAMPIV010023179.1, on the reverse strand, counting down.
GCACAGAAAGCACGCAACTCTGGTATAATCTTAATTTTGTGCTTGTGCTGTATTGGGAGGACTTCCAGATGTTATTTTAGGCTAAAGAAGGCTGTTCTTGCCTTATTCATTCTGATGTTGATGTCTTTGCCTGCCCCACCGTCTGGTGTTACTATGCTTCCTAGGTATGTGAAGGTATCTGTCTGTACCAGTTGCTGATTCCTTACTGATATGGGCTCAGGGTTGCTCACATTGAGCGTCATGACCTCAGACTTCTTTAAATTGATGTTCAAGCCCACCTGCTGGCTAAATTTATTAAGGTTAGCAGACACATTTGTGAATAAATGTGTGACTAACGCTGAAATATAAACGAAATAGTACATTTATTTATGCTTACATCTTTAACAAAGTCACGCCAAAGGCTTTCCGTCCTGTGCCATTCGACCAAGAATGCCTTCTTCATTGCTTTCATTTCTGTCTTCAATACCCTCTCCGTGAATGGTCAAACTCCCTAGTTAATGATCATTATAACTGCATACATTTTATACAAAAAATTTTTGACAAAGGAGTCTCTGAACTGACTTGTTCCACTTGGCCATAAATAAGTGTAGCATTTTCCACATGTTCCCGTTAAGTGTAATGGGTAGACATCCTCTATTTTACTTTGGCCACAGATGTTGCAGATGAATAACACTAGCTGATCAACGAGCATTTAATACCATACAAATGGGGTAAGATAAAAACAGTGTTCGCGTTACGTTTTATTAAGGAAATTTGAGAAATAAAAGGAGGCGTAAACGATGTGAGCATTAGCTTATAAATACAAGCGAGATCCTACGTGATGGATCTGTTATCCAAGAGTAATACCGCCCAATATCGGCCAGGCACACAAATGCCGCTACCAAGATCACTACAACTAGTGTAATAATCTGCTGAGACTCATCTAACAAGACAAGTTAGATCCCCCGTGATAGACATTTTGTGCGGACCACGTGTACTGGGAACGATGAGGTCTCGGAGATTTATTATCCCCCTGATCCCGGTATGATCAAGGAAGCCATTATATTCTCCAATCACAGGAAACGATTCTGATAAACGGCAAGTGATGATGCGAGTCTGGATTGCATCAGGACATTCGCCGATATTATCTGGCACAGGACGTCTGTTACTAGTAATGTACTTACATACCTAATTCACAATGCGAAAACAAGGTACTAGGCTTAAATAACTTTTAAACATGTTCCAAAGGGGTGAAAACCAATGAATGAAAACTCAAGTTATATAAATGAAGCATAGTCCCTGAAATCAGAAACCAGTAGTTGGTATATATGAGAAGTATGAATAAGAAAATCAGAGTAGGCAACACGGATATGTTTACATAAATAAAGAGGGGAACCCAAGGCTTGTAAACAGTAAATAAATAAATATTATACACATAAAGGTATGTTTCAGGCACTCGTGAGAAATAAAGAAGTAGAAAACTAGACAACAGAAAAACAACAGAAGTGAGTGGTTTACCGGAGAATCGAACCCAGGACCTTCCGAACGGCACCACTGCCTTGCTACGGAAGCGAATCACACAATTCTCCCTGCCAGCCAGGCACCACTTTATACAACAAGGATATGGTTTGTCAAAAGAATGTTAAGATCACTAGGGGCCGGTAATATTAACTAACAAATTATGCTTTGACAACAGTACTGAACAAAGAAAAGTAATCTCAAAGATATGGAGAAGACACATCTACCTTCACTAGGTACACCATGAGAGCAGAAGCACTCGAAAACAAATAAATGAAAAAACAACTAGTTATGGATCCATTTTTGCTGTTCCACTAAAAATGCAGAAACTACATTTTCCATTAAGTCAACTGCATATAAAATAAAAGTGAATTCATCAGTAGTCGTCACATTTTTCACAAACAATATAAATAAATAGGTCGCATTTACTTACTTACTTAGTCGTTCCTCTTCTACCGTAAGGAGTAGAATTTTGGAAGAGAGAGCGCCAGACTATCCTATCGGCTGTCTTTCTCCTGGCCTGGTTCCATTCTAGTCCTCGATCCTTCAAAGATTGTCTAATATTGTCCTCCCAGCGGACTCTGGGTCGTCCTGGGGGTCTGGATCCCTGGCTCTTTGTTTCCCATGATTGTCGTGGTAGCTGATCTTCTTCCATTCTGCAGACATGGCCAAAACATCTTAGTTGGAACTGTTCTACTTGGGTCTGCAGGGGGTGGGATTTTAGGCCTTGACGTATCGTCTGGTTGCGGACCATGTCTCTTCTTGTTACTTCAACCACCTTCCTCAGATACCTCATTTCTGAGGTTTGGATCTGGCTTATGTGGGTTGTAGTCATTGCCCATGACTCGCATCCATATGTCAAGACTGGGACATAGGTGGAGCGGTATACAGCCATCTTCGTTTTCTTACCAACCTCTCTCTTGCTTCAGGAATCCTCGATTTATGGTCTGGAAAAGTCTCCCAGCTGCTGCTTTTCGAGTGGCCAACTGTTCTTTGATGCTTCCCTTTCGGTGTATAGTAGCTCCGAGGTATTTAAAGTGGTCGACCTGCTCCAGGACCTGTTCTCCCAGCTTAATCTGATGTCTTCTTTCTTCTCGTGATATCACCATGGATTTTGTTTTCGAGCTGCTTATGACCTTCCCTCTCTTCTCCAGTTCTTCCTTCCAGACTTGCAGGTTGGATTGGAGATGTGCCTCTGATTTAGCAATCAGGGCAACATCATCAGCAAATGCCAGCTCTGAAATACAGACCTGTCTCATCTTCCAGTACCCCACTGAATACTTTCATGTTCTCTCCTTACAAGCCTTGATGGCATCGTCCATGAGGAGTATGAAAAGATAAGGTGACAGTATATCACCTTGTCTTACACCAGTGGTGGTCCTGAACACTTCTGACTTATGGTTTGCTGTCCTCACATAATTTCTGCATGACTTGTAGAAGCTCTGTGTAGCATGAATCAGAGGTGCTGGAATGTTCTTCCTTGCCAAACAGTCCCAAAGTTTGCTCCAGGGGACCCTGTCAAACGCCTTTTCCAGATCTATGAAATAAAGATGGATCTCACTCTTATACTCATGGATCTCACTCTTATACTCAAGGGCCTTTTCACTCAGCTGTCTGAGTGTGAAGATTAGGTCTTGAGTACTTCAGTTTGCTCGGAATCCGCACTGGACCTCATCCAATTGTGGCTCAGCTAGGCGTCGGAGTCTCTGCTCTAGGATTCTAGAGTAGATTTTACCAGAGACACTGAGAAGGGATATGCCTCTATGGTTTCCACATTGTCGATTGTCACGCTTTTTGAAAATTGGTGTTATGAAGGCAATCTCCCACTCCTTTGGTATGGTTTGTTGCACCACGCTGCCTGTAGGACCTTTAAGAGTAATAGGTCGCCTGATGCTCCGATGTACTTAACCATTTCTGGTGTTATACCATCATGGCCTGCTGCTTTGCCAATCTTGATTTTCTCAAGTGCTGTCTTCAGTTCCATCTTTATGTCATCTTCACCACCATTGATTTTCTCTTCTGTGTTAGTGGTTATCATTTCTGATGCTTCACCATGCTCACCATCCAGGAGTTCTGAGAAATATTCTTTCCATCTTCCCATTACTTCCTTCGGGGCAGTAAGCAATTTGCCTTGATTGTCCTTTATAAATTTGAGAGGGCATTGTTTTCCTTCCTCGTGTTCTTTAGGGTCTTATAGAACAATTTCTGGTTTTCTTGCGCATCTTTTTCTAGCTTTTCTCCAAATTCTTCCCAGGACTTCTGTTTTGCTGCTAGCACCTTGTTCTTTGCTTCTGTTCTGAGTGTCACATATCCTCTATATTTCTCCATTTGTCCTGTTGTGTTTTTAGCTCCTAAGTATTGTTTCCATGCCATTTTCTTCTCTCTTATTTTCTCTCTGACTTCCTCTGTCCACCAAGGTGTCCTCTTTCTCTTGTTCCCAAATCGGACTTCGCCGCATGCTTCTGCAGCAGCTGTCTTTATGATGTCCTTAAATTTAAGCCAGAGGGTTTCCAAGTCATCAGGTTGTTCTTCTGTGTTGCTCATCGCTGCAGCAATAAGCCCCTGGTATCTGGTCTTAATTTATAGCTCTCTCAGCTTGTAGGTCTTAATGCTCATTTCTCCCGTTCGTTTACTTAGTTTCTTGCGTGATGTAGGGCAGTTCCTAGGCTGAGCAACTCTTTCAGTTGTTCTTTTGATTGTAAGCAGGTAGTGATCACTTCCAATCTCTGGCCCCCTCCAGACTCTAGCATCCCGGACATATTTGAATGAGCTCCTCCTAACAATGGCATAGTCGATAACTGACTTCTCATTCTTGGTTGGTTCACATCTAGTGTATGCATGTATGCGCTTATGGGGAAACTTTGTGTTTGTAATGATCAGATTCTGCTCACTGCAGAATCTAAGGAGTCGCTTTCCATTGTCATTCTCCATATCTTCCGATAACTCCACCCCATCTAGCATGGTCATTTCCAACTCTGGCATTGAAATCTCCGAGCATGATAATTTCATCTAGGCAGTCATCCACTGTCCTTTGAAGCAGCTCGGAGAATTCTACCTTGACCTCTGCTCTCTCATCCTCATTTGGCCCATACACTATGACCAGGTTGACTATGGTTTCTCCTTCTTTTAGTTTTACAACCATAATGCGCTCCGAGACAAAGTTCCATCCCTTGATACTATGTTTTTGGTTTTTGGCCACAATGCAACCCACGCCCCCTTTAGCTCTTTCAGGTGTGGGTACACCACTGTAGAGCAGCGTGTTGCCATCGAGATCCATGACTCCTTGTCCTTTTTTCTTTGTTTCCGTTATAGCCAGGATTTCTAGTTTTGCTTTCCTCATCTCTTCCACCAGCTCCTCTTCTTTCCCATTTATACTTCTTGTGTTCCAAGTTCCATAAGTCGTAGTCCGTAGTCCGTTCCAGTTCGTCGCCTTTAGAATCAGTCCGGTTTTCTCTCTTGTAGTTCTCGTAATCAAAAGTTTAAAGCACACAGGTGATTGGCCTGTTGTGCCTTTGCATGGTGGAGGGGCTGCCTCCTTACGGCCTCCATGCAGGCCGCCCTCCTCCTTTTTCAGCCGGGCTTGGGACCGGCCTAGGCATTTAATGTATTAAAGAAAAAAATAGGGGTAATTAAACATCAGATAATACGGAGGATTTGAAGTTCCTCAAGGCCATTGTGATGAGAACGCGTGTATCACGCTGGCGTCTAACAATAACTGTTCAAGACCGACTTGAGACTCCAGCATACCCAACCTCTCGTTCAGACATTCCGGTATTTGCTGCACCAGTAGACGTCTTCAATTCTGTACTGTTGCAAATGATACCCGTCGAGAGCTTATTGCAAGATTACACAAAGGAGCAAAATAGTCGGTGTATGTGGAAAATAGAAGAGGGGGGCTTGAGACGAAATTTAAAAATGGATGAATGTTGGTTTACACGAGTCGTGCGTGATGAAATTCATTGACGAAAAAAGTATATCGTTTACATACAAGCATGCACAGATGATATTAATACGGCTTGACACAGTTTTTCGTATAAGATTATGAAGATACCCGAATCTGCTGAATGACATTCCATTTCTTCTGATGGGGGAAAATGTTCATGATGTGTCTCAAAGGTTTTCTTTTCATCCCGCGAAGGACCCACAGACATTACGGCCCTTTTTATTTATTCTGGGGAATAATTTTAAGTGGTATCTGCAACGCTTCGTGTTGGTGGAGTATGAGACCGCCTGGGAACCTAGTGGTGGCACTAAATGTCTTTAGCAGACATGATGGAAACAATTGGTTAACCACTGATGGATGAGATGACATGATGGAAACAATTGGTTAACCACCTGATGGATGAGATGAACTGAAGATGGATCATATCCCCAGTGGGCCCGCCTGACGGGTCGACACGGTATATGTTTTACTGGCCTTTGTCTTGCCCCCTGCTCCCCAAGTGCCGATATAGCTGTCTTTACCTTAATCTTCCTGTACAGGAATTCTGAAAAGGCTTGACTAGGCAATCTTTATCTGACATTCGTGACAGGGAGAAAACAGCAAGTATCATACGACGCCGCTCAAATTTCACTGAGGGATTTGCTCGGACAATGACACTGTCACATCACAGTAACCAAATTGTATTGTTTACGGCATGTTTATCGGTGTGTTATATAAATATTCAGCGAGCCCAGGACATCTATGGACGGGGGAAGGAGGGGAGAAAGAAACCTGTCTCAAAACTACCGGGTGATATTTAGTCATATTAACCAGTTATATCTTCGCTGCGATATGACCTCATAAAAACTTTTCAGGTATCCTTCGGTGTGAATATAGAAGGTTGAGATTACAGATATCTAGATGCTATGTTTTGAACATGCAGAATCTGATCTTGTTTGTTCTCAAACGCCACGATCTGAACAAAATCGAGTATAAGAATACTGTGACAAGTCAAATCTTCGATTGTTACATTTTACTTTGACCGTCTTTAACTTTCACCTGTGCCCTTTCTTTACATTTTTCTCATCCGCTTCCTATCGAATTTTTTTCTCTATCGACCAATGTTATCTTATCATATAGTGTCACTCCCTAATAGTACCTGACCGCTTGGCCTGTTTTGAAGCAAAACTGACTTCTATTTGTGCAGGGTGAAGTTGTTTGCGTACTGGATTATATTATAGCTTATGGCCAGACAGAAAAGGTGTCTGTAAGTAGAGAGACGGGTTCATCGTACAAACACCCGGCAGACGGGGATGGTAGATAACGTCCGATGATACGTGGCCGATTTCACTGGTATGTCGGAAGATGACAATCTTGTTAAAGATTAAGGCAGGGAAAGTGATGTAACGCTTCCGTCAGATTGAATTCGTTGCAATACTCAACTACGAGAAAGTAACATCTTGAAGGAGATTATCAGCGATAGATCTGTGAAGTAGGGAATTGGTAAACATAATAGGCACAACGGAAGTGGCAAGACTTTATATGGTCATGGAGTTTGAAACTACCATTTAAACGGTAATATTTTATGTTGTCATGCAGTAATGTCCTACATGAGGGAAGTGGGAGGACCCTTCTAAAATCAGATACTTCTGTCCAATTGGTTAGGTATTTGAGATGCCACGATAGACTGCACCTGATTGGCTCTCTCCTCAACGAAGCTATAAGGGTGTGTGGAAGAAAGCTTCACTTATAACATACTGCTTTGTAAGATTACTTCACTGACTTCCAATTTGGTCAAGGAGAAATCATAGACAGCCAGGAACACGGAATATTAAGACCCCAAAGTAGGACAGGCCACAGAAAATGAAATGAATTCTAAAATTAGAAGGGAGTAACTCCAGAGTCATCACTTTGCGCCTTAAGTTATAGGATCCTACTTCAAGTGCACCCATTTAGACACCTAACCCGCGAGTAGAGATGGCATCTTAAATCAGTTCCCCGATAATATTCGGTCGTTTCCTGTGCAAAAAGTCTGTGCTCACCCGATATCGGGGTAAGCTGTAATTAGTATATTTTAAGATTTTACATTTGCACTCTGACATGTATAATTTGCGTGAGGATGTACAGTTGCATATGAAGCTGATAACCTCATCACTGCAAATATCTTGACACATGAAACACCACTGCATGAGCTAGTGACTGCTTCGTGCAGGTTTCTTCACAAGGAAAGTCAGCAGAGGTGGTCCCAGGCTGCATAGAGATCAAGAAGTGGATGATGAAATCATAGTGTATATATTTATAATACTAACACTTGTATAAAGTTTATATGTATGTTTATGTATATTTCAATTGCCCCCTTCCGCTGTCCAAAAGCATTTTCATCTGACTCACTGGGGTTTAAATTAATGCTCGGGGGGGGGGGGGGGGGGGGGGGGAAAAGGGGGGGGGAAGGGGGGGGGGGGGGAGGGGGGGTGGGGGGGGGGGGGTGGGGGGTGGGTGGGGGGGGGGGGGGGGAGGGGGGGTGGGGGGGGGGGGGGGGGGGGGGGGGGGGGGGAGGGGTGGGGGGGGGTGGGGGGGGGGGGGGGGGGGGGCGGGGGGGGGGGGGGGGGGGGGGGGGAGGGGGGGGGGGGGGGGGGGGGGGGGGGCGGGGGGGGGGGGGGGGGGGGGGTGGTCCGTGCGGGAGGGCGGGGCGGGGGGGGGGGCGGGGGGTGGGGGGCGGGGGGGGGGGGGGGGGGGGGGGGGGGGGGGGGGGGGGGGGGGGGGGGCAAAAAATGTGAGGAAGATGAAGTGGTGGATGGAAGCGGAAATCGCATGACGCTCATATCACGAGACCCAATACACAAAAATGCATTTATTTACTTCTTAGTTTGTGGTATAAGTTGTCAACATCAGACAGATCTTGAAGACGCTTGACAACCTTTGTAGTTACCCCAGCCTGACTGCGTGGGACGTGCTACATCCACCAAATTTGACTATTGAAGAGAAGGGCCAGTCCAAAGCACATGTGGGAACCTAGAGCGACTAAAGCAGATGCCAACTGACTCCATATCGGCAGTTAAGTAATATACACGCACAGCCAAAGGGACATTTCAAATCTTTTCCTATTATCCACCACAAAGTAATATCATACGATGATGAGAAATATCGTTTACTTTTTTATAAACAACTTTATTTATTTTATTGTTAACATATAAGTGATTATTAAACCTATTTATCTGTAACTATAAATTTATCTCTTCTTCTTCTTCCATCCTTAGCCACCAACCGGCAAAGCAGTGTGTGGCCAGTACGCCTAGTGGCGTCTTAGGGCAACAACAAATTGATCAATCTATTGCTGTTTCCACCACGCCTAGTGGAGTCTTTGTGGAACAAAAACAGACCAAACAATATATCATTGTTTCCGTCATCAGATTGGTTGGCAAGCAGGTGATCAGCCCACTGTGCGAAGTTTTTACGGGATGGGGTAAACAGCCCCATGCCCAACCCTCCTTAGTCGCTTTTTACGACATGCGTTGTAGGGTGCAGTGTTACTATTCTTTGCTCCCCTTTCGGGCCCCGGTAACACACGGGTGTATAAATTTATAGTTGGATTAATCACTATTGAGTGAGTTGTACGTCTGCATTCGTATGACTCATATTGTTTTAAACACATAACCACATAGATCTATTAGATTAATAGTTGCTGAATCACCTTCAGCTGGGAGCTCAGAAAATGCGAGTCAATATTTCCTCACAGAAAAAAAAGGGAAGGGGGGGGGAAAGAGAGAATTATAAGCTCATGACAGCTTAAATTATCTCAGTTGTTATGCTTGCTTTTCTTTAAATCCTGTGAGGCCTCTTTAAATAGAAGCATCATTCTTCTATTTATATCTCTGCCAAGAGTAATCTTGAGCGAAGGTTGATGATCTTTGAAGACCTCATTTTTATACTCTAAAGTTGGCTATTGTTGGACCACTATTGCAAAGTCACAAATACCAAGTGCTGCATTCGGTGAATATTTGGAGACAGGAATACTGGTATGACAATTTCTATTGTTGAAATACATGTTTTCACAATTTCTCGGGTGCAAAGGAAATAATGGAACTCTTGCATGAATTCTAAGGTTTGATCGTGAAGCATCTCTACGTGGCGCTTCCCAGGAAAGGGGCAATCTTCGAATTCTCGAGTTGCCTGGTCAACAATTAGGGATCGCGAGTAGCGTCCCAACAGCGGCCCAACATCACTATTCCGATTATGGTGTAACACGGTGAAAACCCAGTATGCACACAAAGTTTCGGGGAAATCAGCCTTAACTTCAGCCCCGCCTGATCGGCTGCTTGCGAAAGGGGCTCACAAAGACATATGGTAGTTGAGGAGAGATGGGACGTAGCTCTGAGCTGGACATGGCGATTGCATGCGACAGCCATGAATTCGAGCACTGTTTTATGCTTCCCCCCCCCCCCCCCCCCCCCCCCCCCCCCCCCGGCGGGATATGCACAGTTGGCCGCGCTCATTCCTCGACTAGACAAGCACTTGACGTTTGACTCCTTAAAGTCGTGCTGAGCTAGGATGAAGCAGGCAAGAATGGAACTGTAGCATAGGATTTTTAACGCATCATCATCAGCTGCCATATCCGCAATGCAGGCCACATGCAATGGATCTCCAACGTTTTCTGTCTCTTGTATTGATGGTGCGCTCTGATAGACTCTTTCCTGCTCATCACTCGATGTATCTTCCCACTTATAGCGCTGTCTTCCTCTTGCACGTTTGCCTTCAACTCTGCCTTCTATTATGGTATTCAGTAAGGCGTTATGTCTTTTTACATGGCCAAAACATTGAACTATTAGTCTAATTTTGATCTTGATTAATTCTCTTTTCAATCCTAGGTTTTCTACAAGCTCTTTATTTGTTTTCTTCTCTTTAAACTCAACAAGTTGTCAAATAACAACAAAGAGAACAACCAAAGAGCTTTAACCTCAACAAGTTGTAAAATAACAACAAAGAGAACTACCAAAGAGCTTTAAACTCAACAAGTTGTCAAATAACAACAAAGAGAACAACCAAAGCGCTTTAAACTCAACAAGTTGTCAAATAACAACAAAGAGAACAACCAAAGAGCTTTAAACTCAACAAGTTGTCAAATAACAACAAAGAGAACAACCAAAGAGCTTTAAACTCAACAAGTTGTCAAATAACAACAAAGAGAACAACCAAAGAGCTTTAAACTCAACAAGTTGTCAAATAACAACAAAGAGAACAACCAAAGAGCTACAGTCCTTCATAAATTTGATGCTTCCGTAGACTAGAAGGATTGAAGTGGTATGACAAGATCACTAGTATGGACACTGATGACAAGATCACTAGTATGAACACTGATGACAAGATCACTAGTATGAACACTGATGACAAGATCACTAGTATGGACACTGATGACAAGATCACTAGTATGGACACTGATGACAAGATCACTAGTATGGACACTGATGACAAGATCACTAGTATGGACACTGATGACAAGATCACTAGTATGGACACTGATGACAAGATCACTAGTATGGACACTGATGACAAGATCACTAGTATGGACACTGATGACAAGATCACTAGTATGGACACTGATGACAAGATCACTAGTATGAACACTGATGACAAGATCACTAGTATGAACACTGATGACAAGATCACTAGTATGGACACTGATGACAAGATCACTAGTATGGACACTGATGACAAGATCACTAGTATGGACACTGATGACAAGATCACTAGTATGGACACTGATGACAAGATCACTAGTATGGACACTGATGACAAGATCACTAGTATGGACACTGATGACAAGATCACTAGTATGGACACTGATGACAAGAACTAGACACGCGCCAGTGGAACACGAAATGAGAAGAAGACTGTGAAGATGAATATGATACACAATGAGAAAACCTGCATTATGTGTTGTCTAGAGAGAAACGTACTGGTGACATGATATGTTCCTGTTCTAGAATCTAGTGACATTCTTTCATTAGACAACTTTACTGATTAACGTTATTTTACAGTGCCCATTCCGAAATGAAGACTCCCCATCCTTAACTTTCACGCCTGTGCTACTGGTTTCACTTCTCTCATACCGTCGCCACCTCTCATTTATCTTCAACTGTCTCTGCCACCAAACAAAATTTCTACAGACCTGAGACGACTGAAACTCCACGTAATTTTTTTTTTTCTGCAACTACAACATGCAACTCAGTGGCGCATTTATTGAATTGGGCCGCCATTCTGTTTTTTTTCTTTTTTTTTCTTGCGCTTATAAACCGCTAGATGTTTATTAATTTCTAAAACAATATACTCAGTATAATTTAGAACGTAATATAACATGGTTTATGACGGAGGGAGGGAGGGAAGAGATGGTGACCCCGAATGTGCCTCCAGTTTCGAAAATAACCCGACCCGAACACGTTCGTAAATAAGCAAATGATTCAATTACCATTCCTCCTCTTTATAGAAGGTGTCGTTATTCTTGCTATAAAATTACAATAAGTTTAAGAATATTTTAGTATGCTCGCTCTCATTTGCGTCTATAAGGCGTTGGGCAGGTCTCAAACATGAAGATGTATGAAATACAACACGCCACAATGCCTTGTCACCAGTAGGTTTCTCTCTAGACAACACATACATATTAATCTGTCAATCAAGACGCAGCTAAGTTTTAATTTCTGGCACCCAGAATGGCAGTGGGGTTTTTTCGCCGAATCGTTTAAGGCTTCACGGTGGATTCCGATGTCCATATAAAAACAAGAAACACAAAATTACGGCTCTTTCCCATTACCAGCGCAATTGTTTAGGTAACAAGGTAACGATAAAAAACAAACAAACGCAAACCCAAACAAAAACCAGATGCGCGCGCGCACACACACTGTTGAATGCGCGTTAATTTAAATGCATGCAAGGTTTCTGAAAATCCAACCTTTTTCCCTCTCCATGTAACAAATCCACGTCCTAACTCGACAACCTTTGAGTGTGTTCTGACCACCAGTTTCGTCCGCAGAAGGCCAACAAGATGACCACGCCGGTTTACAGGTTAAAGGTGGTCTGTAGAAGGAAGAATTAAATAGGCGCGGTTGCCAAATGAGCTTCGACCTGTCGTTTATATATGACCACCAGCTGCTCGCTTGTTTACAGGCCACCCACGAAGCAATTTTTCTAAATGTATACTACATATCTCTGCCAACGGGGTAAAACTAATACATCCAGTGCCACAGGGTAATGGCGCTGCAATATAAAACCTAATTGAAGGCAAAAATGGAATGAATGAGTCATCACTGACTGCCTCAGATACATAATTTTGTACAATGTTTAGAGCATCTTTTATCAACCTTTTTTAACCTGGCGGAACCCTTGAAAAAATTTCAGGTTTCACGGAATACCTGTATAATAATTTTAACTAATGTTATTTACAACATGAATATTTATTGACAATGTTGTACAGTAAAGCTGCTAATAATCATAGGCTCAAGCAATATGAATAAAAATGTAGCCTAAGTCACACAACTTGTAAGCAAGGAATGGAGAAAGGCGAACGGAATCTACATCCCGAAGGAACAAAATTCCACAGACATCAGTCAGTTTAGGCCAATCTCACTACTTAATGTGGAAGGGAAGATATTCTTCTCAGTGATGGCGAAAAGGCTCACTACATACCTCCTGGCAAATGGGTACATTGACACAACCATTCAGAAAGGAGGTATCCCAGGTACACCAGGATGTCTAGAGCATGCCACAATGATCTGGGAAGCAATCCAAAAGGCAAAGTCTGACAGAACAAACCTCCATGTAATCTGGTTGGATCTAGCAAATGCTTATGGATCCGTTCCACACCAGATGTTGTGGCAGGCCCTAGAAATGTATCATGTTCCACAAGAGATTGCAGCAATGCTGAAGCTGTATTTCGCAGGGTTCTCTGTCAGATTTTCAACCAGAGAGTACACAACGAAGTGGATTGGCCTTGAAGTTGGAATTGCGGTGGGATGTACCATCTCTCCGATACTATTCGTGATGGCTATGCAGGTAATCCTCAATGCGGCTGAAGGAATGGCTATAGGTCCAAAGCTCGGTGGAATGTGTCACATGCCACCGCTCAAAGCATTCATGGATGACACAACAATTCTGACATCAGGCCCGGAGGATGTTAGCACGCTTGGATGAACTAGTCAGCTGGTGCAGAATGAGCTTCAAACCCAAGAAGTCGAGAAGCCTATCAGTCAGGAAAGGGAAGATATTCATGGTTTCTAACCAAAGAATCCCTACTGTCATTGAGGAACCTGTTAAAAGTCTTGGCAGGGTGTACGATGCCTCATTAAAAGACTCGAAGGCAGTGCAACAGACAATAGAAATGGCAGGCAGAGGGCTACAGATCATAGACCAAAGCAGACTCCTAGGAAAATTCAAACTGTGGTGCCTCCAGTTCATGTTGATACCTAAGTTGCTGTGGCCACTGCTTATATATGAAATAAGCACAACTACAGTGGAAACTATAGAGCAGAAGGTCAACAAGTTCACGAGGAAATGGCTAGGGGTACCACCAGGTCTGTCAGATGTAGCACTGTACTGCAAAAAGTCAAAACATCTGCTTCCTTTCAAGTCAGTTGTTGAAGAGCACAAAGTTGGAAAGGCAAGGCTTGCAATGATGCTACGCGAGTCAGCAGATGATGTGGTTAAGTCCATTCAGCCCACACTGAAAACGGGAAGGAAGTGGAGAGTGGAAGAAGCTGTTGATGCTGCCCAAGAGTCGCTCAAACTGAGGGAGGTAATCGGATACACATAAACGAATAGACGGGGATTTGGTCATGGAGACATCCGCTGGTGGTCCAAGGCATCAAGCAGGGAGCGTAGAGACATGGTAGTTCAGGAGATACGAGGAGCTGAGAATGATAAGAGGTTGCAAAAAGCAGTGCAGCAGGCCCAACAAGGCCAATGGACTACATGGGAAGGAGCTCTGCAAAGGTCCTTGACATGGAATGATATATGGCATATGGCACCTCTTAGGCTCAGATTCGTTGTTAGATCAATGTATGACCTCCTTCCATCGGCCACAAACCTTGTGAAATGGGGAAAGTCGGATGATGAGCAGTGCCCCTTGTGCAATGGGAGGCAGACACTTGAAACAGTGTCTCAGCTTGCAATGGGTGTCTTTAGGGCAGGCGATA
>JAMPIV010023178.1:0-241602 GCA_024509875.1 Oreohelix idahoensis | reverse complement strand
TTTATTGCTCAGTTATAAGTGTTTGTCTTTTTGTTCATTTGTTGATTATTTATTCTTAGGTACATTTTATTATTATATATTTTTATGTGTATTTGTGTAAAATGGGGTTTTTTTGACACCAACGTGGGCTCTCTTGGATATACATAGCCATTTTCCGTGCTCCGCCGGGATAGTTTTTTATTTATAATCATAGGGCCAACGAGTTGTAAAGGCATTACCACATGAAGCACCCTAATCAAATCGTTCTATATGGGCACTCCATGATACATCTGGTACAGAGAAATTCGAGATAGTATAAATTTGTTGTCTGACATGTTGCAGAATGAATTGTTCATCTTCTAATTTTTTCCACAACATTGCATATGCTCTATACTGTACCGGACGGGATGTCATTCCTCTGTGTGGCTCTGCAGTTAGTGGCTCAACAGTGGCCCAAAAACTAGGAGTATATATTGATAGTATGAGACGTCTTCATCAGGTTGTCAAAACAATATCGCAACAAGCTGATTTGGCTACTTGGCAGAGTATCGCTTCAACATTAGTATATGATATTAGTTTGATTCATATACCTGGTCAGAGGGTGTTTTGGACATGAGTTTCAGGATCTATATTACAGACATCATCTGAGAAACTATGCCTGGAATGTAGTACCATCAAGAGCACCAACCGTTACAGACTCTTGCTTAATCTTTGCTTTTTCCTCGCCCGGTCACATTTTTTGATAAGATTGTTATGATTATAAGTTAGCTCAGTTCAAGCCCTAGCTGAATTAATTCATAACAGGAAATTTTCTCTTATTTATCGGGTCGGATGTTTTTAGTGTGGCTTAGGATTTCTTGTACTATTTAGATACATATCTTATATCCTTTATCTTTTATATATAATCATAACGTACCTATCATCCATTTATATACAATCTATATATATATATAATATTTATATCACTGATATATATCTTATATATATATATATAAATATTATCTGGGATCAGATTTCTTTATCAGATTTTTTTTACTTTAACTCATTGGAGCTGTACTTGTCACCTTGTTCTGTATTGTTGTCAGTGGATATCCTTAGCGCCAAATATAAAATCTTTACCTCTTTAATTGAGTAGAGCGGAGCTTTAGTGGACAGTGAGAGTGTCAGTGACTTGTATTGACAGTGAACAGTAAGAGCAGTAAGTGTCAAGTTGACAGTAGTTAGAGTGAAAAGTAGTGTTCAGTGGTGTGACGTCGAGGAAGAAAGGAGAGATAGTAAGGAGGTTCGCGAGTAGTATTGATTTTAGTGATGTGGAGTAGTGACAGTAGCCAGTTTAGTTGCAGAGGTCGGGAGTGATATAGTAAGTCAGTGATGTGGGAGGAAAGAGTGAGAGGAATGAGTGAAAGTGATGACAGTACGGAAAGTTATGCTCGGAGCAGTAAGGAGTTTAGTGATGTGGTCAGTAGTTGTTAGTTAGTTGAACAAATAAGGTCTCCAATAGTCGCGATGGGAGGTAGTCATGTTATGTTCTCAACACTCGATAAATATTAAGTCACATCATCCCCATCAGCAGAATCTCTCATCTTCCACTCTACATCTCTCTATTACTACTTCGTTTGTCTTGTCTTTGACATCCAATCTGACCTTGCTCTGGTCACAGCCAGACACTTGGTTATTATAACCAATCGTGACAGCCACTTCCGAACAATACTTTGGAGGGTACCGTGGTGATTTATGTGTTTGATAGCTAAAATACGTGGGCTAATTTAATATTCCAGGCATTCCAGAAGTGATTTTTTCTCGAGTTATCAATCAAGGTTTTTCTAATAAGTCCAGTTCCCTGCACTATGTACAACTCGTTAGTGAACCTGCAGCTTGGTCAATCAGTTTCAAGAGCTTTATTTCTGTAACTCAAGGTTAAATGCGCACGTTTATGCCTTGCGTGCAAGATGCTTCTGTATCTTCACGATGGCCAAACATTTGTCAAGTAGTGTAATGTAGTGTGATAGTTTTTCAATTTATCCTAACCAAGTCCTATACACATGGATATCTTCATTGTACATCGCTGCCCAATCAACATCTGCTGCAACATTTGAAAATTTATCAAGGTCTGCTATAAAACATAACCACAATCTACGATGCAGAAGAAAGACAGAAAACTACAGTTCGCCCATTAAGGGAATATACCGCCATGGTACAGTATCCACATTTCAGGAGGTTGGCATTGCATCGTTTTTTCTCCATCCGTCAGTTTAAGTTTATTATTATATATATATTATATATATATTATTATTATATATTACTTTTTTTATTATTATATATTATATATTTATTATATATATATATATCTATTATTAATTAAGACTAGGATCTTTATTTAAACGATTAATTGCTTGATTGGTATGTTATAATTTTTTATCGATTAATTAATTGCGGGGGGGGGGAGGGGGGGAGGGGGCGCGTTGGAGTGGATCAAGAGATGTGGCGTCCGCCTCCGACTAAGTACAGGTACCAGGTTCAATTCCCAGTTAGTTTGGAAGGAATATAATTTTGGCGTATTTTTTTTTTCAGACTTCTCTTTCTTGGACGGACATAGTGACAAATGGTCGCGGTTTTTTGTCACGTGCTTGGTCTTCGAAGCATGTATACACTGCTGTAGACAGCGCGCAGACTACGCTGGCTTGGCCATTGTCCGCCACATCATGGAAGATGATTCCTCTGCAACCTGAAAGATATAAACTACAGACAACTGGATAGATGGTGTTAAGTATATGGAACCCGTTGGGCGACCCGCACCAGCCCTAAGGTTCAGAGAGGTTGTGCAGGAGAGAGCAGAGGGCATTGAACATCATAACTCATCCAACCTGGGAGGATATGAAGCCGCCAGTGCCGATCGCACTAAGTGGCGCAGTCTCTCTAGGGCACTACGACCTCAGATTAGGCGGAAAAAGAAAAAAAAGAAAAAAGAAGAGAAGCCTTCAAACGGCAAGCGAAGAACGGAGGGAGAAGACAAGGAGGATAGAAAAGGAAGGGAAAAAACGTTCAAAGACACACATGGGAAAATAATGAAAGCTTTAAGAAAGCTGACGGCCTGTCACCCCAGGGGCGCATGGCGCATTTGCGTGATTGGGTCAGTTGTTTATGGCTTGAAGGGTTATTATTTAATAATTTTTATTAGATAAAGTAGTGGAAATCTTATTGTTTGAGCCGTTTTAACCAAGACTTGGTTACGTTTTATTTCTAGTGTTGTCTCTTAGTAGTGAATACATGTCTTATTCCTTCCCCTTCTTCCATTTCCTTAAGCATCACCGGCCCATAGAGCCACGAGTTATGTGGCCAAGTACGCCTTGGGCCGCGTCTTAGGGCAAACAACAAAGTGATCGATCTATCGCTGTTTTCCCAACCAAGCCTAGTGGCAGAGTCTTGTCGGAACAAAAAACAGACCAAACAATCTATCATTGTTTCCGTAATCAGATGGGTTGGCAAGCAGGTGATCAGCCCACTGTGCGAAGTGTTTTTACGGGACTGGTGGGGGAAACAGCCCCATGCCACCATACCCATCCTTTAGTCGCTTTTTTACGACATGCGTGGTTAGGGTTGCAGTTGTTTTACTTATTCTTTGCTCCCTTTCGGGCCCGGTAACTCAACGGTGTTGGGGTGGTGAATACATGTATTGTTACTAAATTTCTGTCTTCTTAACGATTAAATGGGGGGAAGGGGGGAGGAAAAGGAGGAAAGGGGAAGGGGGGAAGGGGAGGGTGGAAGGGGGGAGAAAGAGAGAAAGAGAGAAAGGGCTCTTTTTTTTTTATTTTCTATCCTTTTCTGGATACTGAACATTAGTAGGAGCTTGTCGCTGGAGATCTAGATATCCTCAAAGCATGTTCCGTAGAGATCCCTTTTTTCTATTAACAGGGTAGTCATCCAGCTCTTAATTTGAGTAGTTTAGTATACAGATGCGGCAAACTTAGGTAGTTATTATTCAGGGGGCGGCGTTGATTCTGTTCGAGTGTGGACTTTTATATAGCAAAAAACTCGATTCGATTTTCAGGCGGCGTCGTTTCAGGCGGCGGCGCCAAAGTCTTTTATTTTGCGATATTTTTTAAACTTAGGTCGCTATTCAGGCGGGCGGCGCGCGCATGACTTTTTTATTATAGCCGATATATTTTATCTTAGGTCGCATTCAGCGGCGGCGCATGACTTGTTATATAGGCGATATATTGTAACTTAGGTCGCATTCTAGGCGCGGCGAATGTTTTATCTATATTTGCGATATATTTTTGCGGCGGAGGGACTTCCTTGACGATCAGAGTATGACTTTTGTATTTAGTAATATACGATAAGGGTGTTGTGTATACATGTATTCAATATATTTAAAAATCGATAATGACGGAAAATTTAAAAAAAAAATCGATAATGTTGGGTTAACTAAGAGAGTTGTTTTTGAAAGTGCCTTTTTCTTTTTTGGGCGTGGCGCTGGGATGACGATGTTTGAGCTGGCGGGGTGAGGTTAGGGTGGGGGGATTTTTGTGTGAATTGAGTATTGTGTTGGTAGTGTTATTGTGTGGTTTGGGTTTAGACATATATATACACACACTGTTATTGATTACCATTTCATATATTACGGAGATGTGGTGTCGTTGTCTGGATGCATCTGATTTGGTGACGGCGGCTTAGGTTACTAAGGGGGTTTTTTAAGGGAAACGGGTATTGCTTTTTGGCTGGCGGTAAGATGACCACTCATGGGTGTGTGCTGGGGGTGTAGCTGGTGGTTGTATGTATGACGCAGGAGGTGAAGTGAATGTTAGATAGAAAGTATTAGTTAATGAATTCTCTTTTAATAAGAATACTTGAGTGGTTAAAGAGGGAAAAATTTAAAAAATCGTAACGGGGGCTTAGGTTACTAATGGATTTTTTTAAGGAAGCGGGTATTTTGTTTTTGTGCGAGGGGGAGGTTGACGGAATTGTTTATAGTGGGGGTTGTTGGTGTGTGTTGGGTTGTTATGGGTTAATTGGGTGGTGGCAAAGGTGTTATGTTTGGGCAGTTTGAAGGGGCTGATTAAGGAGGGCCATGATATATGGACTGGAGGGGCGGACTTGAGACATCATATATGGGATATATATATAATAGAATAATAAATATATTATATTATATATAAAGATATATGGTACGACCTGTGACAGTGTTTAGGACCCGCACCCAACACTAAGGAGAATTTATTACCATTGTCACTGTACGGCACATGGACTTGGGAGTGGTAGGATGGGATGTGTATGGGGGGATTTTACAGATAGGACATATTTTACGGGGGGCGATACAGGTCCGGGGGGGGGGGGAGGGCGGGGGGGAGGTGAGGGGAGGACGGGTTTAGGACAGTGGGGGTGTGGACAGGGTAGACGAATATATGCGGGGAAGATGGGGGGTGGACTTTTAGATAATTGGGAGACAATTTGTTTATTTTATATTTTGAATGGGGTCGTGTGTTGCGTACGATATGTTTTGCGTTTATATTTTGGACGGAGGGGGGGGTGGGTGAGGGACGCCACCCGGTGTCTTGGGTTCGGGGGGGGGCTGCGGGTGGGGCAAACGTGCGGGCACGTTGGTATAGGTATACAAAAAGGCGGTTTTTAGTTACTGTGCGAGGTGCTTATTTAGGGATTCGGGGGGGGTGTTTGTGTTATTCAACGATGTGGTGGGTGCTAGTGGGGTTGGGGCTGGTATGTATATATATAGGGGTGGGGCGGAGGGCCGGTCTTGGGTATGGGTGTGGCGCTGTCGTTTGTGGGTATAGAAATAGAATATTCCCCCCCCCCCCCCTCCACCGTACCGCTCCCCCATCCCCCCCCCAAAACCCCCCCGTCACCCGAGATTTTTTCCTCATTTGAAAGGGTAACCAACACACACCAAACACATACGCGCCCCGAACCACGTGCTAGTGCGTAGCCATACTCACTTGATGTCTTCCCCCCCCGTTATACTGTTATCACAGGGTACCCTCCAGCACAGGACTGAGTGATCTCCCGATCGGCCACCACATCTAGACTACCAATCCCCCCCCTTGTCGCGACAGTCCCCGCTAAGAAATACCTAGATAGCCCCTTCTGGGTATATTCTGACACCATTCCTATGCGGGTATCTGGGTGACACAGGACCAGTTTTAGGAGGTGGTTGAGAGGGTTGTGGGGTAGTATAGGTCGGTGACTCAGTGGCGGTGAGGGGGCGGGTGAGAGATACCTGTGCTTTTGGAGCCGTTTAAAAAGCCTAAGACAGGGCCGTTGCAGTGGTGTGTGCATATGGGTGATGAGAGGATAAGGGGAAGAGACGAAAATGAACCCGATATTTTTCCCCCAAGGAGGGGCTTGTTGTAAGGAGTAATAAAGAGTCAACTAAGTAAGGGTTTGGGGGGGTACGGGGTGGGGGGGGGGGGGAGGATGATGGGGGGTGTGGGTGGGGATGGGGGGGGGGGTGGATATGATATAGGCGGCGAGTAGCCAAGCCGATAGTTTCCAGGCAGGGGGGGGGGGCAAACATGGTGTGGGGGGGGGTATATCGCGGTCTGTGGCAATTGTGACCGTTTGTGAAATGTCGGAGTAGGATTGTAGGCCAGAGGGGTTAGTTTTGGTGCGAGGTAAAGGAGCCGACGTACCTGTACGCGTTGATGAGGGGGGGGAGGGGGGGGTGGACGGTTCTGGTGGGGTGGGGCGGAAACACCCCCGGGGGAGTAGGGGTGGGGGTGGGGGGGGGTTATGTTTTAAGCTGTAATTGGGTTTTTGTATGGTTTTTGGTGTTTTTTGTGGGGGTACGTGGTGGACTCTGAAGTTGTTTTTGTTCTGATTGAAGTGTGTCTTTGTGTTGGTGTTGTGTCCAAAGACTGGAAAGCATAAAGACTTTCCATTCAATTCTTTGGATATTATGGAAAAAAAGTGAAAAGTGTGAAAAAAGTCGATAAAATAATTTTTGGATGTTTGCGTGTGTTCTTGGATCCGGGGGTGGGGTGGGGGAGGTGGTATTGGTTAGGGTGATGAGTTGGAAGGAGAAGGGGGGTTCAAGGCGCGTTATTGTAGTGAAAGATGGGGCGGTTTGGGGTCCGAGGCGCAGACGAGGTAGAGGGGTATGGTGTTGTGGGGACTCTGTTTAATTAGGGGGCTCCCTCTGGTAGTGTGGAGGAGGTTGTGGTGAGATAGTATGCAGAACCAGAGATGCTGAACGTCTGATTATGGCTAGAAACCTGAAGGGTCAGCGTCGGAATAGGTGCGTTGTTGTGGGTTGATTAGCCAGAACTCCCAGAGGTAAGACACGACAACATAAGATTACGGGTTAAGTGCTAACAGAGCACCGTTATTTTGGGGGTTACCAACCCCATATAAGTTGCTGAGTTATCCTGCTGCTGGTTGGGGATGGGAGGTTCTGGGGTTGGGTGTGGGGTGTAGGGGGGGGAGGTTTTGTTGGAGAGGGGTTGACCTTCACTTGGGTTTTGTGGACAGTTAGGTGTGTTTAGGGGTAGGCGTTAAGTTCATGTATATGTGAGGAGGTTGAGGGGAAAGGAGGAGATCAGGGGGGGAGGGAGGTGGTGCGAATGGGGGGGGGTGTTGGGTGGTGTGGGGGGGGGGTAATAGGGGGGCGGTGGGTGTTGTTCTCTTGTGGTGGAGGAGGTATTTATTTGGGGGTTGGTTTTTTATGTGGGGTGGGGAGGTGGGGGTTTGGAGGGGAGGGGGAAGGAAGTGGGGGGTTTTGCCAGGGGGGGCATGGGGAGTAATTTAGTAGGCGGGGAATATGGGGGCGTCGGGTTGGGGGGGTGATGGAGTGGGGAGGGGGAGGGGCACTCATGACTGGGGGGGAAGGGGGGGGTTGGCGGGTGGGGTTGTGGGGGGGGATATGGAGGAGGAGGGGGCCAGTTTTTTGGAAATTGGGGTTTGGGGGTTTTAGTATTGTGGCTTAGGACAGGGGGGGTACCGAGTGGCACGTCGGTTGGTGCGTGTTGGATGTGAACGCCAGGGGGAAATGAAGCGTGAAAGTGTGCCGTTTACCGGTCATGAACATGGGTGGGTTGGGTGTTTGATGGGGGGGTTTGCCCTTCGGTGGAATGGGGGGAGTTTTCGGGGGGCTTGGGGGGGAAGAGTGTTGAGGCAAGGTGTGATGGGGGGGGGGGGGGACGAGTGTTAGGGGGGAGGGGTGGAAGAGGGGGGGGGGGAAAAAGGTAGGGGGTGAGGGGATGGGGGGTGGGGGGGGGGTGGTTTGAAGGGCTGGGGGGGGAATGGGGTGAGGGGGTGAGTAGAGGGTGGGGGGGGGGGGGGTGGGGGGGGGGGGGGGGGGGGTGGGGGGGGGGCGGGGTGGGGGGGGGTGGGGGGGTGGGAGGGGGGTGGGGGGGATGGGGTGGGGGGGGGGGGGGGGTTGGAAGGGGGGGGGGGAGGGTGGGGGAGGGGGGGGGGGTGGAGGGGGGAGGGGGTAGGGGGGTTTGGGAATTGGGGGTTAGGGGGGGAGGGGTTTTATGGGGGGGGAGGGGGGGGGGGGATTGGGGGGGGAGGGGGGGGGGGGGGGGGGATTGATTTAGGGTTTCAGGGGGGGGGGGGGGGGGGGGGGTGGTTATGGGGGGGGGGGGGGAAAATTAAGGTGAGGGAAGAGGGGGGGTGGGGTTTGGGGGGGGGAGGGGGAAGGGGGGTTGGGGGGGCTAGGGGGGTTAGGGGGTTGGGGGGAGGGGGGGGGGGGGGGGGTGGGGGGGGGGGGGGATGGTTTTTTAGGGGGGGGGGAGGGGGTTTGGTGGGGGGGTCAAGGGTAAGGGGGGGGGGGAGGGGGGGGGGGAGGTGAGGGGGGGGGGGGGTATGAGAAGAAGAGGTGGGGGGAAGGAGGAGTTTCAACTTTAAAGTTTGAGGGGGGGGTGGAGGTTTAGGGGGAGGTGAGGGTAAGGGGGGTGAAGTGGTGGGGGGGGGGGTGGCAGAGGAGGTTTTGGGGGTGGGGGGGTAGGATGGGGGGGTAGGGGGGCTTTAGAATGTGGGGGGGGGGAAGGGGGTGGGGGGGGAGGGAATTGGTGGGGGTGGTGGGGGGGGGGGGGGGGAGGAGGGGGGGAAAAGGTGGGAAGGGGGGGGTGGGGGGGTTTAGGGGGGGGGGAGAAGAGTTTGGGGGATGGGGGTGGGGGGGGGGAGGTGGGGGTTTTTTGGAGGGGGTTTGGTGGGAAGGGTGGGGGGGGGAGGGGGTTGGGGAGGGGGGGTGGGGGAGGGGAAGAAAAAGGGAACAAGGGGGTTGGGGGGGGGGGAATGGGGTTGGGGGGAAGGGGGGGGGGGGGGGGGGGGGGGGAGGGCTGTTGGGGTGGATGGGACCGGCGGATTAGGGGGGGTAGTTGTGGTACTTCCCCTGGAGGGGGAGGGGATTTAGGGGGGTTTTTGTTGGGGTGTATTGAGGGGGGGGGGGAGGGGGGGGAAGTGGGGAGGATGTGTAAATCAGACGGGGTGGGAGAGGATTGGGGACCCCAGATTGGAAGGGGGTAAGAATGGAGGAGGTGGGGGTTGGGGGGGGGGGGGGGGGGGGTTAGGTGAGAGGGAGGGGAGAAAAGAGGGGGTGGGAGGGGGGGGGGGGGGGAATGGTGGAGAAGTGGGGGGGGGGGGGGGGGGTTTTTATTTTATAAGGGGTTTTTTGTTTTGGGGGGGGGGGGGGGGGAGAGAAATTGGGAAGGGGGGGATTGGGGGGGGGGGTGGGGGGGGGGGGGAGGGGGGGGGTGTAGGGAAGGTGGGGGGGGGAAATTGATATTTTTTAAAAAGAGGGGGGGAAGGGGAGGGGGTAGGAGGGTGTGGATTGGGTGGGGGGGGGGGACGAAAGGGGGGAGGTGGTAAGGAGGGGGGGTTTTGTGGGGGGGTGGGGGTGGGGGGGGGGTAGGGGGGGGGGGAAGTTATTCAAAAATATGGAGGGGGGGGAGGGGAATGCAGTGGGGAGGGGGTTGGGGAGGGGGGAGGGGGGGGGGAGCGGGGAGGGGGAGGGGTTATTGGATGAGGTGGGGGGGGGGGGGGGGGTAATTGGGGGGGGGGGTGGGGGGGAGGGGAAGGGGAGGGGGAGATGGGGGGGTAGGATAAGTAGAAGAGGGGGGAGGGGGGTGGGGGAGAGAAGAAAGGGGGGGGAGGGGGGGGAATTGAAGGGGAGGGGAAGGGAGAAGAGGCAGAGGAGAAGGGTGGTGGGGGGGGGGGGGGGATTAGGGGGAAGATTGATAGAGGGACGTTTTTATGGGGGGGGCTCCCGAGTGATGATTGGGGGGGAGGGGGTGAAGGGGGGGGGGGGGAGTGGGGATATGGGGGGTTGGAGGGAAGGGGGGGGGGGAGGGGGTTTTTTGGGGAAAGGGGGGGGGAGAGTTTGAGTTAAGGGGGGAGGGGGGGGTTTGGGGGGGATAGGGTGTGGTGAGGGTGGGGGGGAGGGGGAGGGGAGGGGGGGTACAGGAGGGGGGTTGGGGGGAGGGGGGGGGGAAGGAGGGGGGGGGGGGATATGGGGTTGGGGGGAGGGAGGGGGTGACTGGGGATAAGGGGGGAGATTTAGTGGGGGAAAAATACTGAGGGAATAAGGAGGTAGAGGGGGGTTGGGGGAGGAAACTAAGTGGGGGTTAGGGGGGGGGGGGAGTGGCGGGGGAGGGGGGGAGGAGGGAAGGGGGGGGAAGACAGTGAAATGTTAGAAGGGGGGGGGGGTGGGGGGAAGAGGGTGTAGGGAGGTAGTGGGGGAGAAATGATAGGATTAGGGGGGAGAAGTTTTTTTAGGGGAGGAGGGGGAGGGAGGGGGAAACGGGTGACGAATTTAAAGTGGGGGGGGGGGGAGGGGGGTGTGGGGTCGGGGGGTTGTGTTTGGAGGGGGAAGGGGGGGGGGATTGGGGGGTGAAGGGGGGGGGGGGGGGTAGAAGAGGGGGAGGGGGGGGAATAGGGGGTGTGGAACTTATCCTGAGGAAAGGGTTTTGAAATTTAGGGATAAAAAAGAAGGGTGAATTGGGGGGAGGACAGGAAAAGTGGGAGGAGGAAGGGTGTTTTGGGGGCAGTGGGGGAAAAAGGAGAGGGGGGGGGGGGAAAAAAGGGGGTTCTGAGAGTGGATGAGGGGTGCCCTTTTTTTTGGGAAGTAAGAAAAAGGAGGTCGAAGAGGAGGAGGGGAGAAAGGAGAGGGGGGAGGAGAGGGGGGGGGGAAGAGAAGAGGGGATGGGGAGAAGGGAGGGGGAGGGGATGAGGGGGGGGGGGAGGGGGGGGGGGGGAGAGGGAGAGGGGGGGGGGGGGGAGAGAGGGGGGGGGGGGGGGGGGTGGAAAGGGGGGGGGGGGGGGGATGGGGGAAGGTATGGGAAAGTCATTTGACTTATAAGGAAGGGGAGGGGGGGGAGAAGGAAATTTTTGGGGGGAAGGGGAGAAAAGGGGGGGGTTTGGGGAGGGGGATGGGAGGAAGGGATGTAAGGGAGGGGTGGGAGAGGGGGGGGGGGGGGGGGGAGAAAATCTTTTTAGATAGGAAGGGAGATTGGGGAAGGGGGGAGGGGGGGGGGAGGGGGGGGGGGGGGGGGATAGGGGGGGGGGAGAAGGAGAAAGGAGGGGGGGAAGATAAGTAAGGAGAGGTAGGGAAAAGGAAGGGGGGTGGGGAGGACAGGTGAAGGGGGGAGGGGATAGAATGAGAGGGAAAGGAGGGGAGGACGAGGAGGAGTTAGGGGGAGGGGTGAGAGGGAAGGGAGGGATTGGGGGGGGAAAAGGGAGAAAGAGGGTGGGGGGAAAGGGGGGTAAAAGAGAAAAAAGAGGAGGAGAGGAAAGAGAAGGAGGGGAAAGGAGGGGGGAGGAGGAGAAAGAAGGGGGGGGAGGGAGGGGGGGGAAAGAGTTTTATATTTGGGGGGGAAGAGGGGGAAAAAAGAGGGGGAGAGGGGGGTTTGAGAGGGAGGGGAATTAGGGGGGAAAGGGGGGGAGGAGAAGGGAAATGGGGGGAAAAAGGAAAGAGGGGGAGGGGGGAAAGAGAAAAGAGGGGGAGGGAAAAGGAAGAGGGGGGGGGAGGGAGGGAGGGGGGGGGGGAGAGGAGAGAGGAGAGAGGGGGGGAGGAGGGAAGGAAAAGGAGGGGAGGGGAAGAAGGGGGGGGGGAGGAGGGGGGGAGAGGGAGAGGGGGGGAGAGGGAGGGGGGGGGGAAGGGGAGGGAGGGGGAAGAAAGGGGGGGAAGGGAGAGGGGGGGGGGGGGGGGTGGGGGGGGGGAAGGGGGGAGAGGGAGAGGGGGGATGGGGAAGGGAGGGGGGGGGGGGGGGGGGGGGGGAGGGAGGAGGGGGGGGGGGGGGGGGGGGGGGAGGGGGGGGAGGATGGGGTAGGGGGAAGAGGGGGGGGGGAAGGGAAGGAGGGAGGGGTGGAAGAAGGGGGGGAAGAAGGGGTGGGGGAAGGAGGGGGGGGAAGGGGGAAGGGGGGGGGGGGAGGGGGGGGAAGGGGGGAGAGGGGGGAGAGAGGGGGGGGGGGGGGGGGGGGAGGGGAGGAAGGGTTTAGAGGGGGGGGAGAGGGGGAGGGGGGGGGGGGGGGGAGTAGGGGGGGGAGAGAAAGGGAGAGGGTGGGAGTTGGGGGGGAGAGGGAGGGAGGGGAAAGGGGAGTGGAGGGGGGGGGGGGAGGGGGGGGAAAGGGGGAAATGAGAGGGGGGGGAAGGGAGGGAAAAGGGGGTGGAAAGGGAGGGGAGGGGGGGAGAGGAGGGGGGGGGGGAGAGAAGGGGGGGGGAAAAGGAGGGGAAGAAAGGGGGGGGAAGAGAGGGAAGGGGAGGGGGGGTTAGGGGGGGGAGGGAAGGAGGGAAAAGGGGAGGGAGGGAGGGAAAGGAGAAGGGGGAGGGAGGGGGAGGGGGGGGGAGAGGGGGGAGGGGGGGGGGGGGGGAAGGGGGGGGGGGGAGGAAGAGAGGGGGGGGGGAAGGGGGAGGGGGGGGGGGGGGGGGGGAAGGGGGGGAGGGGGGGGGAAAGGAGGAGAAGGGGGAGGGTAAGGGGGAGGAGGGAAAGGGGGGAGGAAGGGGGGGGGAGGGGGGAGGGGGGGGGGGGGGAAGGGGTAGGGGGGGGGGGGGAGGGGGATTTGCTAGGAGGGAGGGGGGGGGGGGAGGAAGGGAGAGGGGGGGGAGGGAGGGGGGGGGGAAGATTGGGGGAGAAGGGGGGGGGGGGAAGAGGGAGGGGGGGGGGGGGGCGAAGGGGGGGGGGGGGTGGGGGGGGCGCGGTGCGCCGCGGCGGGGGTGGGGGAAGGGGAGGGGGGGGGGGGGGGGGGGGGGGGGGGGGGGAGGGAGGAGGGGGGGGGGGGGGGGGGGGAGGGGGAGGAGGGGGGGGGGGGGGGGGGGAGGGGGGGGGGGAGGGGGGGGGGGGAGGGGGGGGGGGGGGGGGGGAGGGGGGGGGAGGGGAGGGGGGGGGGTGGGGGGGGGAGGGGGGGGGGGGGGGGAGGGGGGGGGGGGGAGGAGGGGGGGAGGGAGAGAGGGAAGAGGGAGGAGGGGGTTAAGGGGGGGGAAGGGGAAAGGGGGGGGAAAGGGGGTGGGGGGGAGGGGAAGAGGAAGAGGGAAGAGAAAAGAGGAGGGGTAAGGGGGAGGGGGGAAGGGAGGTCGGAAAGAGGGAGGAGGGGGGGAGAGAGAGGGGGGGTGAGAGGAACAGAGAGGAGAGGGAGAGAGGGGGAGGGGGGAAAGGGGAAGGGGGGGAGAGGGGGAGGAGAGGGGGGGGGGGGGAGAAAGGGAGGGGGAGGGGAGAGGTGGCGGGGGGGAGAGGGGGAGAGAAAGGGGAGGGGGGTGGAGAAGAGGATGGAGAGGAGAGAGGGGAAAGAGAGGGAGAGGACACCAGGGGAGAGGAGGGGGGGGGAGAAGAGAGGGGAGGAGGGAGGAGGGGAGGAGAGGGAGGGGGGAGAGGAGAGAGGAGGAAGGAAGGGAAAGACGAGAGAGGGAGAAGGAGGGGGAGAAAAGAGGAGGGGGAAGGAAACAAGGGGGGAAGGATTTCCGAAGAGGAAATGTTAAGAGGGAGAAAAGGAAAAAGGACGTCAGGGGGGGGGGGTGTGGCAAAAAGAGAAGAAGATTAAAAACTTCAGTCTGTGGAAGGGGGGGGAAACATGGTGGGAACAAAATTTAAACGCCCTTTCGTTTAAGTAGGATAAGTTTTATTAACGTGTTTTGCTACTTTGTAGACAAGGAGTTTTTCTTTGTGTAGCTAGACAAATATGGTATGTTCTAAATAATCTTTTTTAATGTGATAAAAGTGTTTATTAATTTTTGAGGTATCAGGCTGTCTTTTTTATATTTGTTATGTTAACACAAATAAACTCCTCGCAAAAATGAACAAAAAAAACTTGTCTAACAGTAGGTGAGAAAATAAGGAAAATCTTTTTTCCTAGTACATAAACAATCGGTTAATGCTTATCAACCACTCTTTAAAAAAAGGTTATGTCAAGATAAAAAATACAAATTTAGTATCTGGAGGTTAACACAGATAAAAAAAGGCAATACAGATATTTGGCTACAGAGATATTTTTACAGCCTAACAATACACACGAAAAAAACAGATATTTTTAAAGTTATTTATGGTCTCCTAACGAATGACACTTATATTTTTAAAGATATACATCATAATATAGAGTAACGAATAAGGAGGTACAACAATGGCACACACACACACAATGGACACACACACAACATTTAGACCTTTGTGTAGGTTATGTCTTCACAGTGTCTGTTAAGAAAAATACGCCTAGCGAACAAAAGAAACGGCCAGATATTTAAACATAGAAATAACAGACATATATTTAACATTCTAACGTGTTTCTCACTTTTTTTGTTAAGTTTTTATTTCAAAAATACTTTGTTTGATACTCTATTTTATTTTATTTTTGTAACTTTTGTTTAAAATGGTTGGTCGCAAAGAAAAAAAGTTATCTCTAAGGGCTTTCTTTCCCCGTCAACAAGACATCTGTCTGTATTACAAATAAACGATAATTGGGTTTTATGCTGGAACGTAAACGAAACAGACCTCAAAGTATTCACACCTGTTCCCTGAGTAAATAACGGCTATCGATTTTTCGAAGGGCTCAAGTTAGTAGTGGGGTAAGGTTGGACTTAGTTAGCATGGATCGGTGGAGGAGCGCTGGTGGCGCGGGGTTTGGGGCGCGTGACTTTTATATAGCTCTGGCCTGGTGGCGTTAGGCGCAAGGTGGTGGGGCAAGATGGCTGGGTGGAATGAGGGAAGGAGGGAGGTAAGTCAAGAGTGCGGGCAAGATGGCGGGAGTCTTGAGCTAGAAGGGGGAGATTGATGGCGGACTTGAGCTAACAAGGGGGAGATAACAAGATGGCGGACTTGAGCTAACAAGGGGGAGATAACAAGATGGCGGACTTGAGCTAACAAGAAGAGGAGGGACAAGATGGCGGACTTGAGCTAACAAGGGGGAGATTATATGGGGCAAGATGGCGGACTTGAGCTAACAAGGGGAGGAGGAGCAAGATGGCGGACTTGAGCTAACAAGGGGAGGTTATATGGGGCAAGATGGCGGACTTGAGCTAACAAGGGGAGGAGGAGCAAGATGGCGGACTTGAGCTAACAAGGGGAGGAGGAGCAAGATGGCGGACTTGAGCTAACAAGGGGAGGTTATATGGGGCAAGATGGCGGACTTGAGCTAACAAGGGGAGGTATTTTTAGACTTTTAGATAACAAGAAGAGGCGGGGCAAGATGGAGGGGTAGAATACTACCTGTTTCCGCCATTCCCTACTACTACTTGAGCCCTTCGAAAAATCGATAGCCGTTATTTACCCAGGGAACAGGTGTGAATACTTTGCGGTCTGTTTCGTTACGTTCCAGCGTAAACCCAGTTACCGTTTATTTGTAATACACGCGGTGTCTTGTTGACGGGGAAAGAAAGCCATTAGAACTAACTTTTTTCTTTGCGACCAACCATTTTAAACAAAAGTTTTACAAAAAAAAATAAAATAGAGTATCAAACAAAGTATTTTTGAAATAAAACTTAACAAAAAAAAGTGAGAAACACGTTAGAATGTTAAATATATGTCTGTTATTTCTCTGTTTAAATATCTGGCCGTTTGTTGTTCGCTAGGCGTATTTTTCTTAACAGACACTGTGAAGACATAACCTACACAAAGGTCTAAATGTGTGTGTGTGTGTGTGTGTGTGTGTGTGTGTGGGTGTTTGTGTGTTCGGGACTATATATGATGATGTATATCTTTAAAAAATATAAGTGTTAGTGTTTGTTAGGAGACCATAAATAACTTTAAAAATATCTGTTTTTTTTTGTGTTAGGCTGTAAAAATATCTTCTGTAGCCAAATATTGTTTGTTTGTTTATTTTTTATCTGTGTTAACTCAGATACTAAATTTGTATTTTTTATCTTGACATAACATTTTTAAAGAGTGGTTGATAAGCATTAACCGATTATGTACTAGGAAAAAAGATTTTCCTTATTTTCCCACCTACTGTTAGACAAGTATTTTGTTCATTTTTGCGAGATTTATTTGTGTTAACATAACAAATATAAAAAAGACAGAATCTGATACCTCAAAAAATAATAAACACTTTTATCACATTAAAAATATTATTTAGAACATACCATATTTGTCTAGCTACACAAAGAAAAAACTCCTTGTTACAAAGTAGCAAAACACGTTAATAAAACTTATTACTTAAACGAAAGGGCGTCACATGTCTAGCAAACATGTTGGGTCAACCACAGACTGAGTTTTTTAATCGATATCTATGTTGCCACAGCTGACGTGTGGTATTTCTGACACGCTAACATCACAGAATAAGAAATAACACTGTGTTTATTCTCTTTTTCTCTCTCTCTCTCTCTCTCTCTCTCTCTCTCTCTCTCTCTCTCTCTCTCTCTCTCTCTCTCTCTCTCTCTCTCTCTCTCTCTCTCTCTCTCTCTCTAAACTCTCTCTCTCTTCTTTCTTTCTCTGTTTGTCTTCTCTTTTCTCCTCTCTCTCTAACTCTTTCTTTTTCTTTCTCTGTTTGTCTCTCTCTCTCTCTTTTCTCTGTCTTTCTTTCTCTGTTTTCTCTGTCTTGGTCTCTCTCTTCTTCTGCTCTTTCTCTCTCTTTTTCTTCTTCTTTCTTTCTCTTTCGTTCTATCTCGCTATCTCTCTATTTAACTGGTTGTTACATATAAGACTGTATTTTTTCTCTCTTTCATCTCTCTTTCTTTCCTCTCTCTTTTTAACTCTTTCTCCCTCTCTCTTCCTCTCGCTCTTTCGCTCTCTTCTCTCTTCTTTCTCTTTCTTTCTTTCTCTCTCTCTCTCTGTCTTTCTTTCTCTGTTTGTCTCTCTCTCTCTCTGTCTTTCTTTCTCTGTTTGTCTCTCTCTCTCTTCTCGCTCTTTTCTCTCTCTTTCTTTCTCAACTTGTCTGTGTCTTATTTAACTGATTGTTACATATATGTATTTTATTCTCTCTACCCTCTCTCTCTCTCTCTCTCTCTCTCTGTCTTTCTCTTTCTTTCTTTCTCCCTAACTCTCTCTCTCTGTCTTTCTTTCTCTGTTTGTCTCTCTCTCTCTCTTTTCTCTCTCATCCATGTTTAATAAAACTCAAAATACACGTAGTTTTTTTTTTCTTTTTTTTTTCTTTTAACGCCCTTGGTCATACACACACACGTTCATACTTTACTAACTCTGCATTTAAGTTATCGTGGTCAGGCGTTTTTCCATTCTTTAACCCCTTGATTGCCGTGATGATTTCTTCCTTCCGTGGAATGTTTGTATTAACAGCTTGATCGTTTTTAGCTTGAGGAACATTGAACTGTCTCTCTGGTGGTTCCTTGTTCAGAGTTTTTCTGATATGCCCTGCCCATCTTGTTTCCTGTCTCTTTACTGTCGTGATGAGCTTTCTTTGCTTATCTCTTACTATTGTAATATTGTTTGCCCGGTGGTCACATTTCTATCAAATCGAGGGGGTATTTCTGTCGTCTAGAGGACATATTTCTATAACCCGGCCGGGATATTTCTATCACCTCACATACATATTTCTATTTATTTAATGTACTATATTTCCATGGTAGCCTCCTGTTTGGCACGATTGGTAGACAATATAAAAACCTATCACCACATCCCCCACTTGTAAAATAAAATAAAAAAATAAAAAATTTTAAAAAAGTGAAATCTTAAGTAGCTGGGATTTGAACACACGAACGCAGGAATGTTTCTTTTATAAATTTCCTACTATTGTTCGATTGTGTTTTGCCCTAGTGACGTGAACAGAAATTTACGCGTGATGTTTTTTGTGCGGGTCATTGATCTGGTTTCAACCCAGGGTGGTGTCAATTTTCCTGTTCATACGTTATGATAACGTTTTTATCGACCAAACCATGCCGAAGCGCTTGCGCGCGAACTACTTTCTGAAACAGTATCTCTACACAACAACCACTATGGCTCCATCACGAAATTCATACGCTCGGACTACTTTTATTGGAAAGTCATTGTCTTAATCACGAATTGTTTTAGACATGTCTCATTCTTTAACCAGACCTGGACCGGTGAACGTCTCTGAAAAAACGTTGTGAAAGCCTTCTCATATCAAACTTCTGAAAAAGCAACAGCTCACCACCAAACGTAAGTTATTCTGTTTCATTCGTATGTTTTGTTAGGCTGTTAAAATAATTATTTCTGTTTAATAACATTATAAAAAGGTTTAGTTGTTTGTTTATGCGTGTGTTGTATTAAATATTTAAACAAAAAGATATGTCTGTGTATTCGCTTTTTTCGCTAGTCAGTGTTGGTAAAGGCTGTTTCAAAGTTAATATGTCTAGACTAATAAGTATCTTAATAATAGTTGTTTGTTAAATTCTTACATGTGTGTATGGTTTAGCTAAGTTAAGAATTATCCGACTTATTTTTTATGTGCTGGGTATAGTAGTGAGAAAAATTCCTTAGTTTAATCCTTATCTACGTTTCTCGTCTATTGTTAAAATCGTGCGAAAGCAAATTATATTTGGGTTTTGAAAAATTATCCGTGATACTTACAACTTGTAATACTTTCTGATAACAACACTCTAAACTTGTATAGACTAATAGTCTATTTCAAATACTTGCTTGGATGTAGCGCAAAGATGTTTGGGTAGATCGATAAATTGATTTGATTCCACAACACATGCGCTCGAGTCGTATTTCTGTACTCACAAGCTGCTTCTATAAAGAACTTCTCATAGTAACTACAAACATATTACGTTAAAAATAACTAAGGACTCGAGTCACTACAAACTACCTAACCAGCCCGTGAAAATTAGACAACATAATAGTTTAGAAAATAGCGTATTTTGGTTTTTAAAACATTACTGAACTACACACGGAAAAAGATAGAGATAATACAATCAACATATTACATTAAGTCACCTTGCTATAACCATGATTGAAACTATCTCTCTCTCTCTCATTACATGTATTTAATTTTATTTATGTGTGCCTAACGTCATTTTGTTCATCTTTTCACAGATGGAGTCAATTCAACGACGGGGCTATGCCTGTTTACACTTCCAGTCTGTTTTCAAGCGAGGTCATGATCTCACTCGGCATATGGCCACAGCACACGACCGCCACAATCATGAGTGCGCTTTCTGTGGTTTAGTATTTACCAGACCCGATACGCTGAAACGTCACATAGAGAATAAACACGGGTCCGGCTCAGCACAAACAGACACATCAGTGGCACAAACCAACATAATATGTAGCAGATGTGGGGAGACTTTCACCCGCCGCGCCGACCTATTACGACACAGCAAGAGCAGGCACTCGCTGACTCTACTAGTATGTGAGGTCTGCAATAAAAACTTTACCCGCCTTGACAATCTACGCATCCACAAAAAACACCAACACACCTCTTCAACAGCAGCAGACACAGCAGCAACACCACAGAACCCACCAATACCACCGCACCATAATGACCGCGCCCTATCATCAGGTGTCACAACAACAGACTCAACGCACCAACAGACACCACCAGCCGGTGCCATAACAGACTCAGCATCTATGGCGGCCTCTACCACCACAACAACTTCCACACTACCAAGAGCCCCCTATTCAACAAGTCCCACCCCATCTCACCCACCAAAAACAGGTCAGATCAAGAAACGCCCCATGACCAGTACCCAAACCCATATCAAAAAACCCCGCTTGACGTCTGAAGAAGACAGCTTACGAGACTTACAGGCTGACATTAAAGAAATATATACACAGAATTGGAGTGCGATCAAGACACACGCAAACATCCATAAATATTTATCGACTTTCACTTTTTTCCATAATAGCCAAAGAATTGAATGGGAAAGTCTTTTGCTTCCTGTCTTTACACAACAGACAAAACGCTTCAAAATTAACTTCAGTCACCACGTAGTTTTGAGACACAGAGAAACAAACCAATTACGCTTATTTCATGCCTCAAATAATAATAGTTGTGTGTTAGAACAGCCTCACTTAATCAACAACATTACAGATTTCAAATCTTTTCTCTCAAACTTACAAGACACCGACATTATCACAAACGCACAATTAAACAGACCCAATACAAAATATTATGTTGAAGCCATCCCGGCCACATCCTTCTATCTATATCATATTCAAGACCACTCAATCGCTTGAACAAACACCACAACAAAATAGACAAAAACACATACTTAGACGTCCTCAACACACAACAAGCACAGGGTGGGAAAAATATCGGGTTCAGAGCACACAAATCCTCCATCTACACATATGAACAACACCGCAACGCCCTGTCTTACTTTTACGTAAAACGACAGGTACATCCCGACAACGTCACCACATCACCCCTCAACATTTAAACTGTCTGTACACACAGATACCTATAGGTATATACAACACCTCTATTTCTTACGACGTGACGACAATGTGACGACAATGTGACGACACCCCTCAAGGTCTGGCCTGTACCCCTGTGATAATGTATAAAAAATCTGTGATATACATACATCTACCTATATATATGTATTATTGTACATTCATATGTGAAAATATCAATGTTTGATAATGTTAAAAAATACACCATATAATTGTATATTCATTTCATAAAAAATTACTGTACAATATATTATGTTAAAAAATACTATATATATACATACTCCTGTTTGATAATACAAAAACACTATTGAATATAAAATAAAAACTATCATACCCCAACACACCCCACTATACATCGTCATCCTCCCCCTCGCACAAAAACAATACCCGCTTCCTTAAAAAATCCATTAGTAACCTAAGCCCCCGTTATCGATTTTTATATTTTCCTCTTTAACTCAAGTATTCTTTTAAAAGAGATCATTAACTATATACTTCTATCTAACACTTCACTCCTGCGTCATACATACAACCACCAGCTACACCCCAGCACACACCCATGAGGCATCACCGCCAGCCAAAAAGCAATACCCGTTCCCTTAAAAAACCCCTTAGTAACCTAAGCCGCCGTCACCACAGATGCATCCTGACAACGTCACCACATCTCCGTATATATGAATGTATGTACATGTGTATATATGTCTAAACAAACACACCAATACACTACCAACACAATACTTCACACAAAAATCCACCCTAACCCACCCCGCCAGCTACATCGTCACCCACGCCAGCCCAAAAAAGGCACTTCAAAAACCCTCTTAGTAACCCAACATTATCGATTTTTTAAATTTTCCGTCATTATCGATTTTTTATATATATATTGTCTAAGTATTTTGTATACACAACACCATTATCGTATATTACTATA
This sequence comes from Oreohelix idahoensis, assembly GCA_024509875.1. Lineage (NCBI taxonomy): Eukaryota > Metazoa > Mollusca > Gastropoda > Stylommatophora > Oreohelicidae > Oreohelix > Oreohelix idahoensis. Next base: position 219,948 of record JAMPIV010023178.1, on the reverse strand, counting down.
TAAAAAGTCATACGTCTGATCGTCAGAGGAAGCCTCGCCGCTAAAATATATCGCTATATAAAAAGTCATGCGCCGCCGCCTGAATAATACCTAAGTTAAAATATATCGCTATATAAAAGTCATGCGCCGCCGCCTGAATAATACCTAAGTTAAAATATATCGCTATATAAAAGTCATGCGCCGCCGCCTGAAACGCCGCCTGAAATCGATCGAGTTTTTTGCTATATAAAAGTCACACGCCGCCGCCTGAATAATACCTAAGTTGCGCATTGTATACTACTCATGTGGTCCAGTAAGTATAAGGGAAACAACATTGCTGCAGATGATGGAGTTCTCGCCTCGTTAAAAGCACTTCACATCAAATGACACTGAAGCTGATAGTGAAGCCTTTTGTTGAATTGGATTCAAAAGAATGTATGAATTATTGATTACGTCTTGGACATCATATAGCTGCAGACTACCGAGGGAAGAAATGACGGAACACTGAGTATTCAAACTGGTAAATACCCTTATAGGCTGTTTTGTAATTTGTAAAAGATGAGTTTTGAAAATACATATAATTCTGTATAAACATGTTACATGTGCAAAGGATATTTAACGCTTCATTCATTTTTTAGTACTTAAACCTTCCGTTTTTGTTTTAATGGCACATGTTTGATGTTTTATATTTTATTTTACACAAACAGCATTCCCTGTATAGTATTTTTCCTCGTAGCTATCGCCTGATATTAAGATGATTGAAACTATGTCCAATATCTGACAGAACTGGTCAAAAAGATAACTAATTTACAGACACGTTTCACTCAGTCACACAGTTAGCTTGTGCCCTCTATTGTAAACGGCTATAAGGAATTTTAAAATTAGAATGACATCATCAGTACATATACCTGTACCAACAACACAAAAATATATGCATCAGGTGGTAATATAATTTAATAGAAGAAGCAAAATTAGTTTTAAAATTAGTTGCAATCACTCGTAATAACATTATTTGCAGAAAATTTAAGCCCAAGATGTCAGAATAACAATAATGCCAACCGCAAAAAGCAATAACTTTTTCATTAGCGCCAGAATCACCGACACAAACAGAATAGAAAATGTTATACTCAACACCGCTGAAGTACATCATTATTAATCCCCAGGACTGAGGAATATAAAAATAGAAGTACAAATCACACAAGAAATTATTAATATTAACGGAAGTAAACTCATATGAAATGGTTTGATAATATCTTCAATATAGAACTGTTGACCACAACCAAGCAGGTGCCAGTGTGACAGGGCATGAGATGAAGATACTGGCGATGAATACGTCACACATTGAAAAAAAAAACATGTTGACATCATTACAAACTTCAGAAATGAGGTATCTGTGGAAGGTGGTTGAAGTAACAAGAAGAGACATAGTCCGCAACCAAACGATACGTCAAGGCCTAAAAACCCATCCCCTGCAGACCCAAGTAGAACAGTCCCAACTGAGATGGTTTGGCCATGTCTGCAGACTGGGAGAAGATCAGCTACCACGACAAGCATGGGCAACTAAGAGCCAGGGATCCAGACCTCCAGGACGACCCAAAGTCCGCTGGGAGGACAACATTAGACAGTCTTTGAAGGACCGAGGAATAGAGTGGAACCAAGCCAGGAGGAAGACAGCCGATAGAATATTATGGCGCTCTCTCTTACAAACCCCTACACCTCACGGTAGAAGAGGAACGAACAAGTAAGTAAGTAAGACAGCATCACTAGGCAGTCCTTGTTCTGGAACCTCCAGGTAATGACAGGATGAGAGAGACCAAAAAACCTTAGAGACAAAAACTGAAGACACAATTTAAAGGGATAAAGACGGCATAGAAAGACTTTGGGAGGACAGAAGACGAGAAAGGAAGACTAGACATGAATTTGTTGAAGGCCTGTGCTCCCAGGGGAGCTGAAAAGTAATAATGATGGTGATGTACACATTGAACTTATAAATACGAACAAGGGAATAATTTGATAGAACATTTACCTTATCCCTAACGGCATATAATTCTATAATTAATATATTATATTGAAACATCTTGTTTTTAATGCTGCTGGCGCTCAAATATTCTAGAAATTAATACATGTGAACAAAACGTAAGTATCTTAATGAACATCCCGGGTACATTCTTCATTAGCTAATTGCTTAAGTGAAATGTTCGCATTTATAACATACAAGGAAGGGAAACCCGAGGCCTGTAAACGGTAAATTAATATGAAACAAACATAAAGGTATGTTTTCAGGCACTCGTAAGAAATAAAGAAGTAGAACACTAGACAACAGAAAAACAACAGACATGAATGGCTTACCCAGGATTTAAGGTAGTAGACTACCTTGTAGGGTAAAAAACTCAAATTTTCCTTTCAGAATCAAACAACCATGGGTATAGTGTTAGTATGGACTTAACATTTTTGTCCACATAATGACCTCATTAATTATGCAAATTAGCTATCCAATATGGCCGCCGTAGTGAATAAATTATACACCTTTTTTAAAACATCATAACTATGTTATTTTTACAAGGATCTGACTGAAACTTGGCAAATTGAATTAGTATATATAGCTTGAGGTTTTGACCTAAAATAACAGATACTGACCGAAAGGTTGATTTGTATGAATTTTCAAAATTTATATTTCTTGAATGTTTGATATTTGTGCCTCATTATATATGCATGATGGTCATAAAACTAAAATTTTGAATTCAATTGTATCCATTTTAGGTCATAATCTGTAAGATTATATGATAACCAACTGTGTTAATTTTCATGTCAATTGAATGTACAGATCCAGAGATATCTTGTTTCAAAGATCACCAATTATGCTAAAAAGACAATTCCGAGAAAACAAAGAAAAACAGAAAAAGAACTCACAAAATGAAGTTTAATGAGCTCCTGTTGAATAAAGGTCTCCTTCTACTGCAGCTGCAGTGTCTATGAATCCCATTTTCAGTGCTCTCAGGGTCTTTCCATTGCAATGTCCTTACTTGCTGAATAGATCCTGTGCAGCGTTCTCCTGTATGCTTTCTTTGCCATGCGTTGACTTGTGTTCATGTATATCGAAAAATTCTGCAATGCACTGTGGCCTTTCCCAATAGAACGCACAAATGCCACCATTCACACATTTACTTCTTTGTTTGTGAGTAGCTGAAGATGAAACATCAGAAGTATTGAAAGTGGCAGTCCATTCGCCACTGTTTGTGCGCTTGATACTGATTTCATGACAAAAGCCATTCCGAGTCTCTTCGACGATCTCACAGGTCAGTGAGTACTGATAACATTTGTCACATCTAAAGTTAGCGCATAAAAACTCAAACAGTAGTTTTACATCCATAAGGATAAACCCATTTCCTTTGTTGTCATTTTTAGCTTGTCCTTCACTTTCTTGGACCTTTATGACCTTTATTTTCTTTGCTGAGGAGCACAGATGTTTTATAGCGTCACTATCGACAATAGGTGTCTCATTTTCAGGCAACGGTTTGTTGGTGTACACGCCTCTGAGTCTTTGTCTTATTTCTCATTGTGAACAAAAGAAGCTCTGCTAACTACTATTATACAGAATCAGTATAAAACTAGCAATAAATAGAGTTGATGTTGGTGAAAATGCACTATGCATGTAACAAATGTTGAAATTTACGATCAAAGCTTTCTAGACACACACTTTTGAAAAATTCACAAGAAATCATTGAGTGATTCCCCGTGGAAAAGTTAAAAATATCTTTTTCCTGTTGCCTATGTATAATTATAATTTCGCAGTTTTACAATTACGCACCTTCTTGTTGGGTCATTATTCACATGGTAACCAACTATAAACATTGGTTGCTATGCAAATCACTCAAGGGGGCGTGTGTAGAAAAACACTGATTCCTATCAAACCAGAGTATCTCTAAGCTTCTATGAATTATTTTTAGTTCAAGAACATGTTGACGATGATTTAAAGCATGAAAATGAAAATTGTTGGATTTTTATTTTTTTAAAGCTTTTCTGGGTATACTTCTACCTTAAACACTGGACCTTCCGTGCGACAACCCCGCCTAGCTATGCAAGCGAATCACACTATCCTCTCTGCCATCAACGCGTCACCAAAAAATGATGCTTTGATGACAGGTTAATACTGCGAACCGAAAGACATAACATCGGAAGTCCACCATGGGCAGTACGGCCTATTAATGACGCAATCACTTCTGTTGTTTTCCTATCAGACAGCATAGGCCAGTCCACACAAGACAAAAAGAACTTAATACTGTGTCTAGTACATGATAGTAGACTTAGAACAGTAAGTACAGGACAGAGGGTAGGTTTTAGTATTGTATAAACATTTATAACATACAACCTACCTTTTCGGGACTAAAATAATTCTAGCGACAAAATTATATTTAAAATTCACCTAATATACTGAGACGGAACCAGGTTGTGACCTTTCCCTCCTACTTTCTCCATTTATTTCTTCATGTGATGCATATAAACCTGACCCATCGCCTCGCCTTAGATTTGTTTACCTCTGTTCACACTGCAATAGTCTTTGTTCACGGCTAATTGACTATCCTTCAGGATTAATTGTAATCGCTTAAGTTGCTGAACAGATTGATTTCCTACGGTAACCGCGAAAATGTTCATCTAGGCGCATTGCTCGCTACAAAAGCGTGGCGGAGAGTACAAAAGGAAGACCAGATGTTGTCGGCGATATGTCGCAGCTTATCTTTCTGGGGACCAAGAAAGTGGAGTTGATAACTGCTTAACTCACTTCCGTCGAGACATTGTCTGTGTACTTATTACAGAGAAACCCGTCTGGGTAGACAAATTAGCAATGACCCTATCTGCAGGTGTGGTTATAAATCGTAATTGAAATGTTATCTAAGTGGGACGGAAGAAGTCCAGCCATATATGGGAGATGAGGTCATGTGTTTAAATTTTTTTATGATATTTTAAAATACGGGGGGTAAACTAAATAATTGACAACCCCGACACGCTACATTCTAGCTCATTAATTGGATCACAGAAGAGTCAGAAATAAACATTTATTCTGATTTGAAGTTTTGTCGTAAACGCCAGGTGGAAGCGTGGGCAGGAAAACTGCAATATAACCTAGCAAATTCCAGTTGTGAACATACCTGCCTTGATCAGAAGTGGTTACCACTTGAACTGATCTGGAGAGGTGCCCTTGCCACAGAGACGAATTGACGGAAACAGCAGCACCAACACGTCAGCGTTTTAGTGGCTAAGTGACATTTCTAGCAGACCAATTACAGAAGAACTTTGTTTTTCTTTTCAACATTACGCTTCTAAAGCAGACATCTTTTCTAGGAAGATATCTACATTTATTAATAACCAACTCTAATTTATTTTCATTTGTTCAAAAGTAATTGATCATTAAATTTGTTATATTGTTTTTTACAAATTCATCGTTGGTTTAGTTATTACAGAGAGAAGTTCTCACGATATATATATATATATATATATATATATATATATATATATATATATATATATATCTCGAGCCAATAAGAAGAATGTTACTGTTAATTCATTTGGGGGCTTGTTTAAATTAAATTATATAATACCTCTTCACATAAGTCGGCGGGCAGATACAAAGTTAACATTGCTAAGACACATTCATCATTGTTCTTGACTTCTGAAATATCTTGTGAATATTCCCTTACGGTAGAAGAATCATCATCCTTCTATCTGCATCTCTGCCACGAGTAATCATGTGAGAAGGTAGATTCTTTTGAAGACTTACTTTAGATACTCTAGGTTTAGGCGATTGTTGGACCAACACTGCGGAGCTAGGGGAGGCAACCCGTGACATATACTCCGCCTCGGGTCAAGTTGAACACGGTTTTAAATCTCTATAATAGAGTAAAAGGGAAATAACGTTACGTCAGTGGAAAGTGAATGCTTCACATTCCAGCCATCCAAAAATTACATAAGTAAAATAATTTTGTTTTATTTGAAGCTCAGTAATAATGGCTATGATTATATTAACATTATAATTAATTACCCGTATAAATAATAATAGGCCCTTCAGTCATAGCTGACTATGGGAAGTGCCCTGAGGTGACAGCACTAAGCTGCTTTTTGTCCTGGTGTTCCTTTCGACATTTTCTCAGGTCTTCCGCTTCCTGTGAGAGCTTCTTTTCGCCCAAATCTGAGGTGGCGCCGTAGATACTTTCGCCACTTGGTGCGGTCGATAGCTTCTTCCTCCCGGATTGCTGGATTTAATGTCTAGTGCCCTCGTGCCCCTCTTGCACATCTTTGAAACTCAGCTGCGATCGTCCATCTGTTCTTTTGCCATCTGCCAGTTGTCCGTAGAAGATATCTTTCGGGATGCGACCATCTTCCATGCGACGGACATGGCCATTCCAGCGTAGTCTGCGCTGTCTAAGTAGTGTATACATGCTGTGAAAGCCAGCACGTGACAGCACCTAGACATTTGTCACTTTGTCTTTCCACGAAATACAGATGATGTGGCGTAGACACCGTAAATGGTAGATATTGAGCCTCCTTTCTTGCTTAGCATAAGTTGTCCATGTCTCGCTACCATATAGAAGTGTGCTGATGATGCAAGCGTTAAATACCGCAGCTTTGGCCTTTATTGTGAGTTTGGAGTTTCCCAAAACACGCGATGTGAGGCGGGCAAAGGTAGCTGCAGCTTTACCAATGCGGCTGTCGATTGCTGTGTCCAGAGTGAGTTTCACGTTGATGGTAGACCCCAGGTATGTGAAATGGTACACCACTGCCGATTCATAGTTATCGATAGTGATAACTGGTGCAGCATCCACATCCTGACTCAGCATAATTGTTTTCTTTGGACTCACAGTGAGGCCAAAGTCCTTGCATGCTTGATTGAAGCGATTCATCAAGCTCTGAAGCTCATGTTGACTTTGCAGCGTCATCAGCGAATAACAAGTTTCTTATAGTGACCCTTCTGATTAATTTTGTTTGCCTTCAGCCTTGCGAGCTTAAACAGTCGGTCATCTGATCTAGTGTGAAGAAATATTCCTTCAGTTGCATATCTCATTGCATGTTTCAAGAGTAAAGAAAAGATTATCCCGAAGATGGTTGGTGCCACAACGCTACTAATAATTGTTTCGTTTAATAATGTGTCTGCCTGCGGTGTTCTCTGCCAAAGTCCTTAGTTAAAGATTGTTACGTGGTTTTGAGGATAGCAAAAAATGTTGACTTGTGATTTCTTCTTCCTTTCTTCTACAATCTCTTAACAAGGGCTCATGGATGTCATGACGTTCCTCTTTACCACATCACTACGCTCCTAGTCATGTTCAATCTCGCAGTGCTCTTTAATGGCGTTCTCTTTGACTGAAAGGATGCGGCGTAGACAGCTTGTCTTCATCTCTCTTACAGGATGCTATTCATCCATTCTTTCCTCATTTTTTGGGCGTAATTATGCGGCGAATTCTTCAATGGAAAGAGGTTGCCCATGGTTTTCGTAAAGCTCTATTATATCTTCATATATCATTTGTCCAAGTAGATCTTTTGTGGCAGACAGGCGAATGGCTTCCGTTATTCTTTACTCATATTGGCTTAGGTATTTGGTGACATGATACCGAACGCCTTTTATTGGAAATAACGTACTTTACATACTAATAATTGCATGTTCTATAAGATTTTCCTGAAATTGAATTAGTCTTTTAATTAAAACAACAGAATCTGCATTATTGTGAGTTAGAACAGGAGGAAACCTAGGGTTTTCTGTACATGAGTTAGTTTAAGTACGTCGATGAATGAAAAAGAGAGTAACATTTGGTTTCTGAAATGTGTGAAAATACAGAAATATTGAGGTGATATTTTAGGAACAATCATGTTTGAACGGCGTCTGACTGGAGTAGTAAAATATAGTATGATTAATGATTATAAAGTGTAATAACGTAACTCTCAGTGCCAGGAAAAATATTAAACTGAATCATCCTTGAGAGATTAGATAGATAACATAGAAATTAACTAGCAGGTTTTAGGCAAACCGGGTCCTGTACACACCGAGAATAATCGTCGGACGAAGGGTGGAATGGAACTCACCTCTTTAAATTGAATTTGTGGACTATAAAAAGCCATTTGGCAATGTAGACGGAGAATCACTTTGGAAATTGAAGAGGCATTGTGGAGTCCCTCGTGAAGATCATTAACTTAATAAAGAAAAAGTATGAAGACATAACATGCATTTTGTCAAGGTCACTCTATATAACTGTTTGAGATAGGAACTGGAGTGCGACAGGGATGTCTTTTATCAGCATTTCTTTTCCTATTGGCTGTAGATTGGTTATGAAAACATCCACATCAGCCAATAGAGATGAAATCCAATGGATTCTGACAAAACAGCTTTACTATCTAGATTTTACCACTGACTTGGTAAATCTGCCCCATAACCGTAATCATATGGAAGACAAAATGAAAATACTTGATTAGAGATCAGAGCAAATGGGTCTAAAAATACTCAGGGAAAAAACAAAGATAATCTGAATAAATGCAGGAAATGAAAACAAGATTGAACTGGAAGAAACAGCAGCACAGGCTATAACATAACAAGCCTTAGTGAAGGGAGTGGGGGGGGGGGGGGAAGGGGGGGAAATAGGCACAGCTGGAGGAACAGAAAATGATGTTAATAAGAATACTAAACGCTGCATAGGGAAGTTTGCAGAGATCAATTCAAATGTCAAGTCAGTCCTATTGTATTGTTGTGAAACATGAACAACAACAAAAACGAAAACCAAAGAACTACAGACTTTCACGAATGGATGCTTGCGAAAATAAGAAGGATGAGGTATAATGACAAGAACAATAATGTGGAACTGAGAACATGAACCAGACAAACGCCAGTGGAACAAGAAAGTAGACAAATACGCTGGAGGTTTACTGGACACTCATTGACAAAACCTTTTGATAGCATTACCTAGGCACACCTTGCTCCTGTTTTCCCGGTGTATGTGACATAATTTGTGCACTCTCCTCACCTCTGCGGCAGTATTGAACTACATTTGTTGTGCGTACTGAATTATGGGCATTATTCAATTGTTAGCACATTCTTTTTCCCTGCGGTCATTGTTCATGTTTCACGCTTCGATGCATCACAGGGCCAGACAAGCGTGTAGCCTATCCCTGAGAGATTAATTTAATCTCCAAGTAAATGCGAGCACGAAGTGTTTGCTTAAGATTGCAAAATCACTTCCGACTCGACTGTTTGGGGCAGGTGATTATAGATAAACGCGATCTTGGAAGACATTTGGGAGAGTGAGCAGGAAGTGTGATATAAGTCAACTATGACAACCTTTTGCGGATATCACAACTCTATATATGGACGATGAATGTTTAAATTATTCAAACGCATGATTCATGGAGAATACTACATGAGGAGATATTTTCATAACCTGTACTTTGAATGCATTGGCTGGCATTTGAGGTGCCAATAAACAACCGCTCTGATTGGGAGTGTGTCGAAAACGCCAGGTGAAAGCTTGGCCGGGAACCTATGATATAACGTAGAAAAAGTTTGACATACAGCACTGCATTCCTGAAATCTTCAACGTAGACAGCTCGGACCTTGCCACAGAAAAGAACAAAGTTGGATTCTGAATTTATAGGACCGGAAAAAGTATTAAGAGCATCTCTCTACATCAGTAGAAAAATCGCCAATATTAATACAGAACCCGGAATTCTGCAGGATCACTCACAAGTTACAGAGGGATTCTGAAATAGAAATAATACCCCAGACGTGTGTTCGAGGCATCTGTGTTAAGTTGCCAAGACTATTCTACTGAGAAAGAAGTCTAAAATTTCTCAGTTATTGAAGTGAGTGTAACATATTTTTTATACTGTGAATTTGACATAGTGGTGTTAAAGATTCATACTAGGCTGGCAACCTCAGCATGTAAAAAGGATACATTCATGAACCACCACAGCAAGCGCTGGTGATTGCTTTAATGCTAGTTCTCACGGAAGAACCAAAAGCAAGGGTAACCCCAGTCTCCGAATAGAGCATGGAGTGAGTGATGATTACATCAACTTGTGAATAGTTGTATATTACCATTTGGTGAATGTATGTAAACTTAATTTGTTCCTTCAGGCACAAGCCGCTGCCGCTGTCCAGTCACAAAGTTTTCGTTAAATTCACTAATATACTGGTGATTTGACATCACATGCTCTGATTTATATGATATACACTCAGGGAGAGTAAACAATTTCAGAAAAGAAAATTGCTGACGGACAGCGGGAAAAGGCGCCCAATCTGGCAAACAAATATTTAGCAGCGGTATTGTTCTTTTATTCCCTCTAAAATTTGTGGTACAAGTACGAAGCGACCCGACTATTTAGGGTACGCCCGGAAAGACCATTTGCTGTACTACTAGACTATGTCTCAAACCTTGAGATTCTACTTTGAAACGGGCGATCGTCATTATCATGGGTGCTACATCCTTCAACAGACCTTGGATGTCGACTCTCTCTTGTATCATCTGGTCGGATGTGATGAGAGATGCCTTAGCTACTGCATCGAAAGCTAGTCATGTATCATAAAAATATTCCACGGATGACTGATTCGATGACGAGAGGATGAAAGATGTTTCTGGTAAAGGAACCCTGCTCCTTCACTGGTGATTTTGTCTTCAGACATCCAGCATGTTGAGGGGAAGGTCTGCTGTTGCACTCATTAATGTTGTGATTGTTTAAGTGACAGTACCTGCACCATTTATCTCCCTATCTCTGGAGTTGCGCAGCATTTTCTGGTAGTTTTTAGTGTGGTTTTCCTGTTTACCTTGCTATTTATGCGAAGTGTGTGGTCTTTTGCTATGTTGGTTTGGTTGTAAGCGAGCTGGGTGTTTCGGTGCCTGCTCCGAAAACTTCTTCCTTGCTCCTTGAGATTCCATAAGAGTAATCTGGAATCGCTCTACCAGTGTAAAAATAGGTTCTAAACGGCCAGCTCCGTTTTCAGTGAGATATGTACATATTTCGAACGACATAGAATCCTTTAAATGCTCTATCACAATCAGCTCGTTCAACCTGTCATAGTCCTCAGTGAAGTTTCCAGGTGTACACCATTTCGCCAGGTAGTCTTCAATCCGGGCCGCAAACTGTGAGAAGGATTCTCCTGTCATTTTCGTAGAACTTCTACATTTTTTTCCGGGTAAGCCTCAGAATGAAGTTCATATCTCACCATGAGAGTTATCTGCAATGCCTGATAGTCATCTTGCTGTCCTGCCAATTGTTCGTTAAAGAATTCGTAGGTTACTCCTCTCAGGCTCTGAGAAAGTTTCAAGTTCTACTTGCATTCTTTCAATCCATTCTTCCAATCCAAGCCCTGTGGCAAAGTGTTCGAAGAGGTCCAAAAAGGCGTTCCTCTCCTAGAAAGGTTCCAGCGGAAAGTTCGTGGTATTGGATGGCACGGGTTGCAAAGCAAGCACACCGTTTGAGCGGGTTGAGGACCCTCCATCAGAGTTGGAAGCCGCTGCACTTTTTGCAAGCTCTATCTGATTGTGATGGCCCTCGATTTCCAGTTGCTTTATTCTAAGTGCGTGCTCCCTGTCAGCTATCTCTTTCCGCTCCGCTACTTCTGCTGCAATTTTCTCCTTCTGCTCTGCTGCATCTGCTAGGGCATTCTCCTTCCCCGTTGCAAGTTTCTGTAACTCCATCTCTCTTGCGTGGAGTTTATCAGTCTCGTCGCTTACAAATTTCATCAGATCTTCTCCACTTAACCCGAATTCACGCCCTGCATCCATTAAACTTTCTCTAATTTTTGCGGGGTCTGCCATGATATGCAGTAGTGGTTTGCGAAGGGCTGTGACTTCCTAACAATATCATTTGACTAGCACACGTAATTATCTTTTTAAATCCAACTGGGTTTAAAAAAGTTAACAAATTCAAATTGTACTTAAAAATCACCCACTTACCGTATTATGCGAAAAGAAAAATCATTCAGATACCGAATTATCTAGCAGCTACAAAGAAACAAATTATCAAGTCGTTATGATAAAAAATTGTATCCTGCAGATACAGAAAAAAAAATATATTTTCTACAGTATTCTCTGTTCTCAAGAAATGGTTAAACTTTCAGATCTCGAAAAAGAAAGAGCCCCCAATCTAATCTAAACTTACAATTTTACCTATATTAAAATATTTAACACCGAAAGAACGAGTGATACATTAACGAACCTGATAATGGTCAAACTCTTATTGGGTTTATTAATTAAATGAAGTTACGAAAACAACAACAAATGAACAAACTTTGCTTCGGGATGGACATCCGGTGTCTGAGGCTCGTATGATTGTCAGTGGTGAAAACCGAAAGGAAGCCACTGACATGAAAACGGATGTCCTGACCGCAAAACATGATACAAGAATAGGATTTTGGAATGTCAGAACAATGAACGAGACGTGTAAACTAAAACAGGTCACGGCAGAAATGAGAAGTTATAGGTTACACATTCTAGGGATAAGCGAGAGCAGATGGACAGGGGCAGGAAAAGTTAAAACAGCAACAGGAGAAACAGTACATTACGCTGGAAGAAAGGATGGACTGCACAATGAAGGCGTAGCCATTATTCTACAGAAAGGAATAGAAAGGACATTACTGGAATGGAAACCCATCAACAACAGACTGATAAGATTAAGATTGAGAGGGAGATTCACCAATACTATAATAATACAATGCTACGCACCAACGAACGATAGCGATGAAGAGGTCAAGGATGAATTCTATCAACAACTGCAGAAAGAAATGGAAGACACGCCAAGATATGATCTTATTATAATATGGGAGACCTCAATGCGAAAGTTGGTACACACAATACATATAATGAAAGAGTAATGGGGAAATGCGGCAGCGGAATAGCAAACGAAAATGGGGATAAATTAATAAGTTTCTGTAGCATTAACAACCCGGTCATTGGAGGAACACTTTTCCCACATAAAGAAATTCACAAATTAACACGAGGATCACTAAATGGTCGGGACAGAAACCAGATAGACCACATCAAGATTAACGGTAGATGGAGACATGCAATACAAGATGTGAAGGTAAGAAGAGGTGCAGATGTGGGAAGTGATCACTATTTAGTAGTAGCAAAACTGAAAGTGAATCTAAGAAGGGCTGGACCAACTGTAACTACACAGAAAAGGTTTGACATCAGCAAATTGAAGGACCCCCTTACCAGAAAAGCTTTTGCGGCTGACATAAAGAAACGATATCAATTTGCCAAAAGTCAGGAAAAGACATTGACTGATGATATAGACCAAAAATTCAACACCATTTCAACAATATACAAGGAAAGTAGCAAAACATGCTTGGGATTCCAGGAAAGGATTAAGCAAGACTAGATAACACCAGAAACATTAAAAACATAACGATGATAAAAGAAATGAAAAGAAAGAAAACAGAAGCGAAGTCCCCCAGGTTAAAGCAACTATATAGCGAACAGTACAGTCAGCTGGACAAGGAAGTTAAACGCCAAACCCGAGCCAACAAAAGGAATTTCCTAGACGATCTTGCAAGACAAGCAGAAGAGGCAGCACTGAAAAATGAACAAAGCACAGTATAAAAAATAACTAAATTCATCAGCGGAAAACGAGGTGCAAGCAATATTACATTAGTAAGAGATAAGCAAGGAAATCTCATCACGACAGCAGAGGGACAGGAAACAAGATGGGCAGAGCATTTCAGAGAAACTCTGAACAAGGAACCACCAGAGAAACAATTGAATGTTCCTGAAGCTGAAAACGATCCAGATGTTAATACAGACATTCCACGAAAAGAAGAAATCATCACAGCAATCAAAGGGTTAAAGAACGGAAAAGCTCCTGGCCATGATAACTTAAATGCAGAGCTATTTAAGACAGACCCTGAGCTAGCAGCAGAACTGTTAGAATATTATTTGCACAAGTCTGGAAAACAGGGACAACACCAACAGAGTAAAAAAAGGATAATTGTCAAATTGCCCAAGAAAGGAGATCTTGCAGACTGCAATAATTGGAGAGGAATCACTCTTCTCGTTTCGTTGATTTTGAAAAGGCTTTTGCCAGTATACATAGGGACAATTTATGGAAAATACTGAGGGCTTATGGAATTCCAAGCTGCATAGTGTCAATCATAAAAAACCTCTATGCCAACTTTACGTGTAGTGTTGGGAAGACCAACCTAACCTTTCAGGTGAAGACTGGAGTACGACAGGGATGCCCCTTATCAACCACTCTATTTTTAATAGTCACAGTCATAGACTGGGTGATGCGCCAGACACAGAGGACAGCCCAAGAGGAATAAGATGAACTACATTTTCTACATTGGAAGATCTGGAATATGCAGATGACATTGCACTATTAACACATTCACATCAACACATCCAGGAAAAAACGGATAGACTTAATAAGTATAGCCAGAAGGTGGGCTTGAACATCAATTTAAAGAAGTCAGAGGTCATGACGCTCAATGTGAGCAACCCTGAGCCCATATCAGTAAAGAATCAGCAACTTGTACAGACAGACACCTTCACATACCTAGGATGCATAGTAACACCAGGCGGCAGGGCAAGCAAAGACATTAACAACAGAATGAACAAAGCAAGAACAGCCTTTTTTAGTCTAAACAACATCTGGAAGTCCTCTCAATACAGCACAAGCACAAAATTAGGATTATATCAGAGCTGTGTGCTTTCTGTGCTTCTCTATGGTGCGGAAAGCTGGAGAGTTACAGAAAAGGAAATGTCGAAATTGTCCTCTTTACACACGCCGTGCCTCAGAAAAATTCACCGAATCTTCCGGCCGAATACCATCACCAACCAAGATCTGCTTACTCGGAGCAAGCAAGAGGACATGCACACCATCATAGCTGGCAGACGCTGGAGCTGGGTTGGCCATGTCCTCAGAAGAGATCCCGATGCCATCACAAGAACAGCTATGCTTTGGACCCCTGAAGGAAAACGAAAGAGTGGCCGACCAAAAACAACTTGGCGGAGGACTGTGGAGGCTGAGATGCAAAGAATGAACTAGAGTTGGGGCACTGTACGAAGGATGGCCACCGATCGAGCAAAGTGGAATAAATTTGTTGTTGCCCTACAAGACGCCACTAGGCGTGATAGCCACTGACTGCTTTGACGGTCGGCGGCTAATGTTCAAAGAAGAAGAATTAAATTTTTACACATATAGGTTTAGTAGAGACATAGCTAGTGATGATGGTGAAGGGCAATTCACACACACACACACATACATACACCCACACAAATGAGATATAAACAATGTAGTAAGTTAACTATGAGAATGAAACGCTTTGAAGAGTGAAGTAATGATGTGATGTATTGAGTGTTTCCACACTGATGTCTAATCTACAATGTCTATGTGACTCTTAAAGCTCCTCCACTGTATGATGATACACAAGTATGTATAGACTGTCCAATTTAGGTGCATGGTATGTTGTGTGGGTTATCTCCAAGACGAGGACGTACAGATGGAAACTTTTGCAGTCTGAGAACTTTGACGGTATGCAGTCTTTCAATCGTTTGTCAATATATCTGTAGCGTTCACAAACCGTTAACAGTTGCCCTAGGATAATGTATGCTGTCTAATCTCTGAAAGGTACTGGCTAGACTGGAGATCTTCACGAATGATCTTGGTATGTAGACTCACCACCCTTAGTACGTACTCTTGATTCATAAAATATGCTTTGGAGTGAGTTGAACTTGCTAGTTGTATATGCAACTCAGCTTGTAAATATGGAATCTTGATTCGTAAAATATGCTTTGGAGTGAGTTGAACTTGCTAGCTGTAAATTCAACTCTTCTTTTAAATATGAAATCTTGATTCATAAATTATGCTTTGGAGTGAGTTGGACTTGATATAATTATGAGAGTCCGCTCGAGAGTATGTATTTTTGACTTATGGAATACGTTATTGAGAGAGTTGAACTTGATGCAAATATGAGAATCAACTTGTGTGTGCTTTAGCTTGACTCAAGCGGTAAGCTGCTGAGTGAGTTGTTGATGTAAATATGAGAATCAACTTCTGAGCACTTGATAAAATGTGAATATAATGCTGCGCGACCACCGTTTAATTGTGAGCGATAAATCTTCTTTTTTAACTCAGGAAGTGAAGGATGTCATATCTTGCGCACTCTGCTATCCGGACGTAGACTTTTCGGGCTTATTTCCGGTTAGACGCCAAACATATAAGGTGTAGACTCAGACTTCTGTTGGACTGAAGACACACACATCTAATATCGATGTTGACTTTCTCTTATAATAATCCTCACTACTGATCTCTCTGTTCTTAATTCTCTAGTAATGATTATGTATGACATGATGTAATGATCAAACAATCAAGATAAAGGCGAAGTACGAATTATGAATATTTAATTCCTATCATCCTAGAGGAAAATCTTTGATTTCATTAATCATTACCGAGAAGAATTAATTTAAAAACTATCCAACATAAATAACTAAAGAATAAGAAAAAGTATTAATAATTTTTATAACCTCCTGTCCTCTTTGCCAATACCTTAAGAACACTATAAACTTCACAGATATAAATTAATAATCCACACTGGAATGAACAAGTTTGTTCAGGCAAAGCTCTTGGGAAACGTTTTCTGCACCACAATATTGGACACTTCGTATTGATCTCTGGCGTACTTCGCGGTACATTATATATCTGGTTACTAATGTGTTCCGACATTGGATGTGTGACGTATAACTTCGCCTACAAACCAATCGCTAGGGCTCCATATTGTGGCTTTTGCATTTACACCTTTCGTGCCCTGTCAGCGAACGTCACTGGCCAAAACTGGGTCATCTTTTCGCAATCCGCTTTGCCTGTCCGTGTGCAGGACAAACAGGTGTTAATGATTAGCTGGCTACTGGAAAAATCCCAAGCCTCCTCCTGTTACAAAGCTTTCTGTCTATTGTTACCGCTTCGCGTGTCATTCTTCTGTGCGTGCTTTTTAATGTCTCTATTCATTGTCCACTTTCTGCGTGTAACGAGTGCTCTTTGTTGTCCGTCTGCCGCATTTTGTTGTTCTTCGCCAGCGCCATTGTCCCGACTCGACTTTGTTTCAACAGGGGATTAAACTCTCTCTATTGCCCAGCCGGCGTTCACAAAGTTAAACGATACTCAACGTGGCATGTCTTTTGGTGTTTACATGGGGAATTCGGCATCAAAGAATTTGTTCTTTGGCCATGTCTGTTTCCCAAGATGCGGACATTAATCAAAGGGGTGTAAAGTTAGATACAAGTCGTGATTAAGATATATTATTTTAACCACGATGAAAGAGCAAAATGTGGGAGAAAATAAATTAAGAATGATGTTGGAAAAGATAGAGCGATAAATATAGACCTGCTATACGACACTATTATCTGCTGAATCGTATTGCCTCCGCATATCCTCCATCTAGGTTTATTCTATTCAACCTAATTGTCGGTCGAAAATAGGGTGGGTATTTGATGTCATCTTATTTTCAGTTTATATCAATTTATATTAGAAGTCATTAAGTCATGTTGTTTTTTTTAATGTTAACTTTGTTGTTTTTCCTTATATTATGAGGATTCGGTAGTTGTTTTTTATGCGTAATTCCTTATTTGATAAATGATGTGTTAGTTTAAGTTTATTAATTATTATTTGGTTTCCTTAGATTTCTTTAAATAGAATTAGTACTATTATTATTACTAATGTTGTCACTGTTATTGTGTGTACATCGAGAGCACCTTTGATATCTTCAGCCAGTGTACATGGGATAGAGTACCACCAGGATTCGGGGATTTCAGACACCTCGAATTGTATGTGTCGGAGTTGGGGACATCAGGATGCTGGGATTTAGAGACAACCTGAGTCCAATGTGTGAACAGCCAGACAGCTGATTGTACGGATCTTTGACCCTTGTGTCAGTCCCAGAGCCCTACGCGGTACTTGCAATGTTGACTATTTTGACATTAATTAACTGTCATTAGATTTAATCTTCCATATTTTTCTGCGATTCCTTGTAATTTTTTGAATTGCTTTGGGCTATCAATCCTTCACTTTTCGGTTTGAACTGGAACTGATTGGGGAAGATTTTTATACACTTGTTAGTCTTGCTTGCTTCGTCAAATCCTGCGTTTTGATTGGTGATCGATCATTTTGTACTGGGTCATGAACTCTATCCCGTCCTCAGCCAATCATTTTATTAGACACTGACTTTCTACCAATGGTAATGAAGCAGGTTCAAAGTGATTAACTTTTCACGGAGCAAATCTCAGAGAGAATTGTTTTTCAAAGGTCAAACCCCTGAGAGAGGCGGTTTCGATATAATGTCGAAGGGTGATGATGATGGGTAGAAATAATATATTAACTCACATTATAACAAAGCACATGCAGAGGACAAACGGCTGTCTGACTTGAACTCCTGTCAAGCTACAAGCCAAAACAGCCCTCGAAAGCAAAAATATGCTCTGATGGGTATGTTTAAAGATCGTTAGTATATTTTCTGTAATATATCTTCTAGCTATGTTAATGCTAATGTGAAAATTATGTTGTGATTGACATAGATCTACGCGCTTTTGTATCGCCACTTGATAAATTTCCATGCAAGACAACTACAATATAACGTAACAGCTGAAATATAACGGAATCCAAGAACGTATGAGCAGCATTGGCTCAACTGGCGAGTCTTTTAAGGACACATCCTTTTCAGGACTTCACACACTGGAAATAGCTACTTTTATCCTTTTCAGGACTGAATATTGAAACGTTGCATGGGATGGCAGTCCTTATCAGGACTAGCCCTTTTCAGAACTGCTTAATGCTAGCTATGGAGCTGCGGGAGCATAGTGGTTAGTGCACTGGCTTCGTAGCGCAGTGGTCTATGGTTCGATCCCCAGATGAGGTGGGATTTTTTTAGGCCACAAACGGCTCCTGGGTCGACCCAGCCCCAATTGGGTACCGGAGCAACTCTGGGAAGGTTAAGACGGCCGGCGTGATGCCGACCACATCACCCCTAGTGTGCCGACGGTCAAGATAATATGGGCCTAACACCATTTTCCCAATATGCCTCAATGGGCGTGTAACGGCTTCCTTTACATTATACCCTTTTTAATGCTAGCTGATAGAAGCGAAAAGTCGTTTTCAGGGCTTTGTTTTTAATCACAAAGAGTTCACAAATTGTCAAAGATCAAATTGATAGAAGGAAAACCACGATATTGAGAACAATTGGTTTGGTATGGTTTGGTTTGAAGGATTTTCTTCATTGCACACGAACTACTCCATCAGCGCTCCGATCTCCTCCCTTAGATCACACGAGGATCTCAGCAGAGGGCACGAACTCCGTAGCACCGGCGAGAATCCCAATGTGTGTATATAGGAATCACATATTCTATATACTGTTCAAAAAAAGAAACGCAACATTATTACAGTGGTAATGGACACCAAATTTCAAACTTGTACCAAAATTTTATTTTACGGAATTAATGTTTCAATCTTGGCATGAAGAAACTTTCAGACGTTAACAATGAAATGATGTTCATTAAATTTGGTTCGGACTTTTATTCTTTGCGACTGAGGCCTCCGTTTCAGTAAGGTGTATGGCCTCCTCTGGCCTCTATCAGAGAACGACATCTCCTTGACATGGATTCGATTAGCCGTTGGATCTGTTGTTATGGGATGGCTGCCCACTCTTCCCGCAGTGCAAGAGACAACAGTCGGAGATTGGCTGGAGCCACGTCTCGCCGGCGGAGTCGTCTGTCGAGTTCATCCCATAAGTGTTCTATGGGGTTCATATCTGATGACATGGCTGGCCACGGAATGGTCTGGACGTTGTTGTCAGCGAGGAACTGGGTGGTGATTTGTGCCCCATGAGGTCGAGCGTTATCCTGCTGAAAAATCGACCCTCGTGCAGCCAGAAGTGGAAGGACGTGAGGACGAAGCATTTCAGTGACGTATCGTTGGACATTCAGGCGTCCTTCAATTTGCACCAGGTCACTTCTTCCCATGATGGTGATCGCCTCCCACATCAGTACACCTCCACCACCATGTGGAGGAGCATCATCAACGCTGTTCTGGGCGTAGCGCTCATGGACTCTGCGGTGAACTCTTCTCCGTCTATCGTGTCGCTGGAGCACAAAAAATGATTCATCACTAAACCAAACCCGTCTTCAGTCATTCCCAACGGTCCATTGACGATGTTGGTTCGCCCACTGCAGTCGGTTCTGGCGATGCCGGTCCGTAAGAACAGGACCTCTGTAGGGTCTTCTAACCCGAAGACCGGAGTCGTGCAGCCGGTTCCTGACCGTTTGATCTGAAATTCGACGAGCTGCTGACATTGACTGGACTGTGGGGGACGCAGATGCCAGTCGATTCCTGAGGTGACGCAGCCGTATGAAGCGGTCTTTGGCAGTTGTGACTCTGCACCTTCCACTGCGCGGCCGGTCTGCCACTGAGCCAGTTTCTTGAAATGGCCTCCAAAGGCAACTAATGGTGCTTCTAACCCCATTAATTTGTCTGGCAACTACACTTTGTGACTGTCCAGTCTGTAAACGTCCAATGATGATAAGTCGTTGTTCTGTATTGAGATGAGCCATACTTGCGCATTGAATTTTCAACTTAATTTATACGAGGAGCGTCAATCTTTTATAGGCATTCAATAATATGGTCAGAGAGTTTTGTGTTCAGTAAGTTTCACGGGATTCTTATGAACCTGTCACGAGTTATTGTCAAAAATGTTGTTTTGACCTTGACTTCTTTCATGACCTCACGAATCATGAGGTGAGTACAATTCAGGTAACCACGAGAAGTTAATGACCAGGTGGACACAGTCGATAGGTTGACTGATGTCCAATCAGCGAATATCTTTTATAAAAGTAACACCAAAAAGTTGCGTTTCTTTTTTTGAACAGTATATAAATATTTTTGTGGTGGGTAGGTTTCTAATTTTGCCAGCGCAGCGGTCTAATAGGCCTACTCTTTACGATTTTCAACTGCCGTGAAATTTTTAACGTGCACAACTTGCACACGGGACCTCCTTTTTCGCCCTGTCACAAGATGGTGTTTAGGGCGACCTCTTTCCGATCTGTCTTTCACTACGGCAGTAATCAGTTGCAATTTTCTAATGATTGTATTCCAATTTTTTCGGAGTAGTACCGTTTTCTATCGCTGTCCACTGGAGCAGATATTCTGTACCTACATTCTTTCACTCCTCTCAGATATAAGTCACCATGTCTGTTTGTTACCCGCCCCTTCCCTAAAACATTTGAAGGAGCGGCAGATATATTATTAACAACAGGCAGGTTGGTAAAATTCTCGCGTACCACACCTTGGCCGGGACAGATAACACGGAAAAAGCCAGCGTATTTGTCTACTTGCTGATAAGGCCAGGGTACGCGACAAATAAGAGATTACCTGTCTATGTGACACATATTGGACAGACAAGGATGAACAAATCACTTCCTGTTCTACTTGTTATGATAAGATTACTTTCTTCTTCTTCTTTGATCCATAGCCTCGGACCGTCAAAGCAGTCAATGGCCATCACGCCTGGTTGCGTCTTGTAGGGCAACAAAAAATTGATTCCACTTTGTTCGGTCAGCGGCCATCCTTCATACAGCGCCACAAATTTGGTTCATTCTTTGCATCTCGGCTTCCACAGTTCTCCGAAAGGTTGTTTTTGGTCGGCTTCTCTTTCGCTTTCCTTCGGGGGTCCATATCATAGTTCTTTTTGTAATGGTATCACGGTCCCTTCTGAGGACGTGGCCAACCCAACTCCAGCGTCTGCCAGCTATGATCGTGTGCATGTCCTACTGGTTACTCAAAATAAGCTGTTCTTCGATGCTGATGGTATTTGGCCAAAAGATTTGGAGAATTTTCCTTATGCACATTGTGTGGAAAGAGGACAGTTTCGTCATTTCCTTCTCTATTACTCTCCAGCATTCTGCACCATAGAGAAGCACAGAATCTTGACGGACTTACAAAAACAACCCAGGAAATATTTATCATGTTAAATAAGGAAATCCGGAATATCGGAGGAAACCGAACACACGAAGTCAGAGAGGGAATTAAAGTTAGAATTAACTATCTCAGGTACATGTGCAAAAAGGCATCGGCTAGTGCCTTAACTTCCTTCATCTGAGCAAAATGTCTGTAAGCCAGGATTGGTGTAAGTTGTCATTTTACATTCTATATTTTCATTACTAACATGTGAATAAATATGTATATTTTACAATGTGAATATTAATATGTGATAATCGCTAGTGGATGTCCTAGCCATTTGAGGATGCCAACCTCAGCGCACAAAATGATGATTTCATGAGCCACCACTGCACGGGCTGGTGATTGTTTTATTGCTAGTTTCTTAAAGAGAACTAAAAGAAAAAGGTAATCCCAAGTTCATATTGAGCAGGGAGGGACAGATGAAAGAAATGATGTACATTTTATTTATAATACTTACAGTTTCAAACCATTGTAAATGTCGAAGTTAACATATTCACTTTAAAATTAATGGAAGTTTCAAACTTTTCAAATCAGTGTAAACAAAAATTAAAACATATTTAATTTATATTGTGAACACTTTTCAATCATTGGAACTGTAAATGTAAACATATTCTATCTGTACTATTAACCTTTTCATTTAATTGTAAAGTGACTATGAAAGCTATTCGATTTAAATGTAAAGTAAGTTTTCTCTCGAGAGATTAAAGTTAATTCTTATGGAGGGTAAATTCTGAGTAAATGGAATGGTAGAATAGGAGAAAGAGGACACATAAGTATGTATCGGGAAACGCAATATTCAGAAGAGCGTTTCGTTTCTATTCTTTTGCCATAGTTGTTGGTGGTGGTACCACGGTAGAAGGGGAACGATTAAGTAAGTAAGGAACCAGTTGAAGATTACTATCTCTGGAATAAGAAGGAAACAGTGGCCTGAGCTTTAAGACGAGGGACCAGCTTTGTAGACTCTCCCTGACACTCCTGGGAACGAGCTGCACTTTGACCAGCGACGAGCATTATCAGTGATCAGTCCATAAGAACCAACCCAGCGGGAGTAGAAATAACCACTGGCAGCTAAGTGAAATATAAAAGCTGCTAAAGTGAACTTTTTTCGTAGGATCTACTATCAATCAATGATGAACCCTTTCTTTTAAACTGTTAAATTATTTTCAAACAGATAAAACTTAAGTGATTATTAAATTTTGTTATTTTTCGTTTTACAAATTTAACTTCGATTTATTCATTTTAAACGTACTGCATGTTTGTCTCAGTCAATTTACTATACACACTCTATTTAGAGCTATACTAGAATAATACGAATTCCACTGAGTAAATCAGAGCTGGGGCTTGAACGAGCTAAGCTTAATCATTGCTTAATTCTTCACAAAAGTTGTCGGCAGATTCTAGAATTAACGTGCTCAGCCAATGCAGCATTGTTTTCGCTTATCTGAATATCTTGTGAATACCCCATTGAGATAGAAGCGTCATTACCCTTCTATTTAGAAATCTGCCAAGAGTTATCTTGTGAGAAGGTAGACACTTTTGAAGCCCATATTAGATGCTCTTTTGGCCACTGTTGGACCACTACTGCAAAGCAGGGGAGGCAATACCGTCACACGCAATTATCCGAGAAGGCTAGGCATCCGATCTCACGACCCAGGAGATCAGGGGGGAGTATGACTTCATTAGGACCACTGGTTCTGAAAAATACATTTCCATAAATTATGTTCCCTCAAAAGTGAATCGAACCCGGTACCTCTAGAACTCGACGCGGACCTCTTAGCCACTCCGATAACCTGAGATTAATTACAAATGGCAAATAATGTTCCCATAGAATAGAAACATACTAGACTTACTTACTTGCTTAGTCCCTATAGAAGGTAGTAAAGAGAGCAAACTACTTTCGACTTACTTACTTGGTTCTTAGTCCTCGTTTCTTCTATTGTCTAATTTTGTCCGTTTTGAGTCCTCCTGGGGGTGGATCCCTGGCTCTTAGTTTCCCAGCAATGGTAGCCTTCTTCTCCCATTCTGAGAGAGCGCCAAACCATCTATTCTTTCGGCTGCAGTCTTCCTTTTTTAGGCCTGACGTATCGTTGGTTCCCATGTTCGTCCCACCTCCTCAGTTCTCTTTCAAAGATTGTCTTGTAATTTTGTCATCCATCGTCAGCGGATAGGTTATATAGCCATCTACGTCTTCTTACCAACTTCTCTCTTGCTGAGGAATCCTCGATTTATGGCCTGAAAAAGTCTCCCAGCTGCTGCTCTTCGAGTGGCCAACTCTTATTTGATGCCTCTCTTCCGGTCTATGACAATGGTATTCAAAGCCTATCTTCTCCCATTAATCTGATGCATCTTTCCTCTCGACACCATGGATTTCGTTTTAGAGCTAAACCATCCCTCAGTTTCCTTCCAGACTAGAGGTTGGATTGAAGATGTGCCTCTGATTTAGCAATCTAACATCATGGGACCTGTCTCTGCCCCAGATACTTTGGGTTTTTAAAAATGCCTTGATGACTGTCGTGGAATATTCGTATCGTCTGGTTGCGTGCTGTCACCATGACTGTACTTCCCCTTGTTTTCTACTTAAGCCAATTGTAAACGTTTCCGTCAGATATTTCTCATTTACACGCGTTTCCCAAAACACAATAAAATGTGGATTTCTGGAAAAACCTTTGTGACCTATTTTAGTTATTGCCTACACTGCTTACGAACGAACCATGAGAGGGGAGGGCTGTCAGGAACGCATGCTGCGCGGACATAGGTGCCATCACGCGGTAAGTCTACATATAGCGGACAGTGATAAAATACGTCCCTTTCCCAGAGTTACCAACTCTCTCTAACTTGAAAACTGAGGCAATCCTCGATTTACATGGCCTGTAAAAATTTGGATAATTGGGTCTCCTGACAAATAATAATGTAAAACGTTACGCAAATAGCTCTTCCCAAAATAAAATAGTGAGGATGCCACAGCTCTTATTTGATGCCTTACGTTACATAAATAGCCTACCATGTCTATTGACAGCTCCAAGGGTATTCAAAGTGTTAGGGGAAACGGGGAAAGGTAACATTTTTTCAAACACTTGTCGAAACGGGGCCTCATGGTCTCGCAGATACACACTGGGAGCGTTCTCCGAAACCAGTTTAAATCTGATGCCATCAGTTTCCAGCTTATATTTGGCTCAATAAAAGCCTCGATAAGCAGATGGGAATTTGTGCCAGTTTGTATAATCACCATGGTATTTCGTTTTGATGGTACTGAGCAGCACCTGGTCAGAGCTTTGCTGAATCCAGAGTCGGACAGCATACTCCTTGGTCTTTTTAGCTATCAGTGAGGTGTCTCCAGAGCCCAGAGGAGCAGAATCTTCCTTCCAGACTAGCAGCTGAGCTCAACATTATGTTGGATTGAAGGGGATGTGCCTTAATGAACTTAGAACAATCAAATACTAGTCCCTAGAGCAAAGTCATCAAATCAACAGCGAATGCCAGCTCTGAATATAGACTACTATTCTCATCTGTACATATACTTGTAATTAAAATTGATTGTGATTCCATTTGAATCAGACACAAATACATTTTAACAGCACTGAATACATATTGTCCGTTACGAGTGACTTCTTAAATATTCCTTGTATGTGACATCGTCACATGAGTTAAGAGTATGAAAAATTAAATTGTTTATCTGTCTGTTGTTGTGACTTACACTTCATCATACACATACCCTAGACACATAACGTAGTCATCACACTATTCCAGAATAATTCTGACTGAGATATGTGGTAGCAAGTAAGGTTATATATAATACACTACTCTTATTAGATATATATACCTTCACAGCTGATCTCAGTCAGTACACTAAGTCCCCTATAAATATTTATAACATCCCACTTCACCACAATGACATCGTCCATGAGGAGTATGAAAAGATAAGGTGACAGGATATCACCTTGTCTTACACAAGTGGTGGTCCTGAATCCTTCTGACTTATAGTTTGCTGTCCTCACATAATTTCTGAAAGACTTGTAAAAGCTCTGTATAGCATGAATCAGAGGTGTTGGAATGCCTTCCTTGCCAAACAATCCCAGAGTTTGTTCCAGGGGACCTTGCTAAATGATTTTTTCCAGCTCTAAGAAGCAAAAATGGATCTCACTCTTATACTCAAGGGCCTTTTCACTCAACTGTCTTAGTGTGAAGATTCGGTCTTGAGAACTTTGATTTGCTCGGAAGCCACACTGGACCTTATCCATTTGTGGCTCAGCTAGGCGTCTGAGTCTCTGCGTATTTTAGAGTAGATTTTACCAGGGACACTGAGAAGGGATACGCCTCTATGGTTTCCACATTGTCGGTTGTCACCCTTGTTGAAAATCGGTGTTATTATAGCAATCTCCCAATCTTTTGGTACGGTCTTGTTGCACCACGCTGCATGTAGGACCTTTATGAGTAATAGGTTGCCTGCTGCTCCCATGTTCGTAACCATTTCTGGTGTTATGCCATAATGCCCTGCTGCTTTGCCCATCTTGATTTTCTCCAGTACTGCCTTCAGTTCTTCCATCTTTATGTCATCTTCATCACCAACATACTAGACAACATGTCCAAATAAAAACGTGGCGTCTTTGTGTTTCTTTATCTGTTGTCACGGGTTCCCTCCACTTGGCTCTGCAGTAGTGGTCCAACCGTGGCAAAAACTTAAGAGTAACTAATATGGGTCTTCAAAGGTGTCTACATCGCACAAGATTACTCTAGCCAGAGTTGTAGATAGAAGGATAATGATGATTCTACCTCAACGGAGTGTTCACAATTTATCCAGAAAAGCGAGAACAATGCTGCATGAGGGTGAGCAAATGTTAGCTGTACTATCTGCCGTCAACTTTTGTGAAGGATAGGGTTTTCTTATAATTCAGCTCGTTCAAGCCCTCAGGTTAGTTAAGTCAGCGAAATTCCTCTTATTATTATATAGTTCTGTTTAAGTGTATTTAAGAAATTGTCTGAGACATGAGGATGTAGTACATTAAAAATGAATAAATCAACTTTAGATTTGTCTTTATACAAGTAAGAATGTAATAAATATAGAAAAAGGTATCATCACTGGGTGTTGTTATGGCGTTAAAAATAGGATAGTTCACTTGAAAGCTTTTAGTTTGTACTTAGCTGCCAATGAGTTTGTCAGTTCTGCTCCAGCTGATGTTTGGTTCTTTGTAGTTGGATGCCTGATTCACACTCGTCACTGGTTAAGTTTGAAAGTTGTAGCACGTTCCAAGAATTGTCATGAAGAAACTACCAAGCTGGTCCCGCGTCTCTAAGACCCATCTGATGATGGTGTCTAACGTCGACTTCAGGCCACTTATACCCTCATTTGTCCCAGAGGTAGTACCCTCAGTTGGTAACACAGACTAACGTCACAAAAGAAGAGAAACACATACCCTCTGAGTATTGAGTTTCTCGACACATACTTATGTGTCCCCTTCGTATTCCTACATCCCATGTCTCTCGGAACTTTATCCTCGATGAAAATTAATCTTAATCCCATTGAGCAAAAACTTTCTTTACATTTAAATTAAATAGATTTATGTTTAACTTTACATTGGTTGAAAAGGTTGAAAACTGTCATTACTTTTAGAGTGAATATGTTTACATTTACATCTGCTCTGGTTGAAAATGTTAATAATATAATAAGTATGCACATCATTTTCTCATCATCCCTCCCTGCTCCATATGGAATTTGGGAATACCTCTGCTTTTAGTTCTCTATACAAAACTCGCATAAACCAGTCACAACCCCTTCTTCTTCTTCCTCGTTCGTCCTGAAAAGGACGTTGGTTGCGTTGTGTCTGTTTACGACTGAGCTGTGATATCTGCAACGTTCGGTCGACACATCCGACTTCAGCACGGCATTTTTTGGGACCGGGTTTGCTTTCCCTCTGCGATCCCTACTCGTTCAGCCAGACCGCAATGATGCAGCCTGTTTCCAGGACCACCATGTGGAGGAGGAGTAGGGTCTTGGTCAGCTCTGGTTCGCTGACCCTGATGCAAGCAGTCAAGCTATGGGTCGCTGACTGCATTCTTAGTCACAATCCCTTGCAGTGGTGGTTCATGAAATCCTCATTCTATATGCTGAGGTTGCCAGCCTCAAATGACTTGCACATCCACTTAGCAATTTTCACATATTAATTTTCACATGTCAATATATAGATATTATTTCACGTGCAAATAATGCAAAACATAGAATTATAGAAATACAACTTACCCCAAATTTACTTTGCGATCACAGATTCACTTCTGGCTCAGAGATAGCGTTAAGGCAGCTTGTTGAAGATGACTCTTACACGTGTTCTGGAGTTGTTACTTTATTAATAAGTTCCCACTTTGACTCAGTATTTCAGATTCCTCAGATTCCAGTTTTCCTTGCTAATAAGGGTAGAGTTTTCTTGGACTTTTAAGTCCTCAAACAAGTCCGGCCCGATAAACGGAAATCTGATTCTATTATTAACTCTGGCAGGTCTAGTTGTCTCTCGGTGAGTTGAATTTCACAGTGCTCTAAACTGCAAACGTGTCAGGTTATATTGCAACTTTCGTCTCACGCACGTTGTTGTTTACTCTTAGACCAGGCTCCAATAAGAAATGTTGTTATGTTTACATCTCGAATGCCGGCCAATAGATACAATAATGCGTCGTTTGATGGCGTATATTCAAAAAATGTCTTCATAGGACAATTCTGCATGTTATTTTAAAGGTCATTTTCCGTATAAGGAGTCGTTATATTCGTCGATTTGCGGTAATGATTGCTCTACAACTTCTTACATTATCACAAATAATGTCCTTGTAACACCTCTGTCTGGAATCTATTACAACATTCCGTCTTTCAGGTGCATGTCTGTAATATGACCGCAGACGGGTAATTTACCTCCCCTTCCTTGTGCAAACACCGATCCTCGTGTAACAATCTGGGCTATGACTCTTCACGACAGTGATTAGGGAATCTCAATCACCATATCATCGCTAACTAAACCTGCTTGACGTACGTCGTGCTAATCAGGCGCGGCCAAGGTTTGGTACACGAGAATTTTACCAACATGACTGTCGGTCAATATTGCATCACCTGTCTACTCTCTCAGCAAGGATGGTCATGTAAAAAGACACGACGAATTATTACGGAGAAGAAGCACAAACAATGACTCTAGAATAACCATACTGACGGAAAGGAAAAGAGAGCGAACCAAATTATGTGACATCTATTTTGAGTAGCTGTTTTAAGTTTCGCTAATATTTTAAATTTACGAATCATATTTATATCTCAACACCCTTTAGCTCTCTAATTTGCATTGGCCTTCAACAAACACATGCCAGGTCCTCCTGTCGCGTGACTTCAGCTTCATTCATATACAGGATATGACATTTCAGAACTCTATCATTACTTGCTGTAGAAAATTAGAAGAAAACATAACGTTTATTAACTCACATTAGAACTAAGTAGACCGATTTCTTTGAGCAGGTTAAGAGAAGAAGTAAGTTGGAATATATCGTAAGAAGAGGAAAGATCTACAGGAAAAGAGGTAGATGACGACAAATAGGAAGCAAGGAAGAAAACTAGTATTCCCCACCACTCAAAGTTTTACCAAGGATAGAGAAGTTTCTAACGGTACACTTCACTACGGTATGGGAAACAATGGCAAAGAAAACCTATCTGCTGTTGCCCTAAGACGCCACTAGGCGTAATGGCCACTGACTGCTTTGACGGTCGGTGGCTAAGGACGGAAGAAGAAGAAGAAGAAGAAGACTTCACTACGGTAGTATCTGAAGTGGGACTGCCATTATCATTTTTATCTTTAGTTTTACATTTTTGTTTTCACATGCGTCATTCTCCGAGATTGAGAAAAGTAAGTTTCGTGACAGAGTGAAATGTGTTGGCCTTGTCAACGTTATGTATTTCCTCTGGTCAACATAGTGTGTATTTTCCCTGGTTAGCATAGTATGTAATTTCCCTGGTCAGCATAGTACGTATTTCTCCTGGTCAGCATAGTATGTATTTCCCCTGGTCAGCATATTATTATTTTCCCTAGTCAGCATAGCACGTGTTTCCCCTGATCAACATAGTACGCATTTTCCCTGGTCAACATAACACGTATTTCCCCTGGTCGGCAAATTATTTATTTCCCCTGTTCAGCATAGTATTATTTGCTATGGTCAGCATAGTATGTATTTCCACTTGTCAAAACAATACGTATTTCCCCTGATCAACATAATATTATTTCCTCTGGTCAGCACAGTAAGTATTTCCCCTGTCCAGCTTAGTATTATCTGCCCTTGTCAGCTTTGTATATATTTCCCGTGGTCAGCATAGTATGTATTTCCCCTGTTCAGCAGAGTGTGTATTTCCCCTAATCAGCATGGTATTATGTGTCCTGGTCAGCATAGTATGTATTTATTCTGGTCAGCATTGTATTATTTCCCCTGGTCAGCATAGTATTATTTCCCCTGTTCATAATAGTATGTATTTCCCCTTTTCAGCATAGTATGTATTTCCCCTGGTCAGCATAGTATGTATTTCCCTTGGTCAGCATAGTATTATGTGTCCTGGTCAGCAAAGTATTATTTCCCCTGGTCAGCATAGTAATATGTATTTTCCCCTGACGTCTTTAAAAGTGTATGTTTGTCTTTCTCTTGAATACATCTGTATATGTCATCTTGACATTTACGTTAACAACCTAGAATCTATGTACAAAGTTTTGAAGAAAAACATTTCTGGTTTATTGAACTTGTTAAGAAAACATAACAAGTTCCACAATGGGCATATATGTTTGCAAACGCTTTTAAGTTTATGTGGAATGTGCGAGGGTGCCTTTATGAATATGTATAAATATTATGACTGAGATCCTCAGCTATTAATTAGTACATTAATCGGTTAAATCTTTTAATCGATTAGTTTATAAAACAAATTGTGATCGATTATTACATTTTTAGCACTGTTTGTGGGTTTTTTCTTAAAAGCGAGAGCATTTGCAACGTTGGAGGATTGAGTTAAGAAATTTGCCAAGAATGGTCAATAATAATAAATTATATTTTCTAGACGATGATGCTTATAACAAATAAAATAAAGTCCCTAGTGATGTGACAAATAAAGAAGATATTTATGTTATATGTATATAATATTACCTAAGAACATATGACAGTCTTTCCTTAGATCATGTCTATTCCAAACTATTAATTCTATTTGTTGTTATCTTAAATGACTGCATCAATAATCTCGTACGAAGGGATATCGCGTCTTTCTCGTGACCTACATTTTAACACACGAGGTCAAGCAACTACATAAGGGTTAATAGGTTATTAGGAGAGACCCATTTATAGAAATTAAACGCAATGTTTACTCGTGATATTGGTAAACCCACCGATTAATAATCTGCCTAATGAGATGGATTGATCGTGTGAACCCCAGCTTTTATTAAAAATACTCGTGTTCCTACCACTTAAAAAAAAATCTACGATTATCTACCGTTATGGATTTCGGAATGATTAAGTGTCTACTTTCGAGATGTCATTCGGACAGTTCGCTTTTGGCGGAAGCGTCAACATAGTGACAAGACATACATTTATTTGCGGTTCTTGTATTTTTTGGTGTGTTTTGTGTATAAGAAAATAATTATTTGTTCACTCTTGATATGTGCTTTCTGAGTAGACCAAGATGACACTACTCAGGGGTGGATTATCCACTAGGCTTAGTAGGCTGAAGCCTAGTTGGGGGGGGGGGGGGGGGGGGGGGGGGGGGGGGGGGGAGAGGATATTTCTTGATGGCCCGTGCACAAGTTAAATTTTTTTTTTAATGCGTAGATTTTTCAATAAAATTTGTATCTTGTGTTTACCTTAATAATAATAGAAATAATAAACATTAATAAAAATATTTACTAATAAAAGAAGTGAGCAGTGCTAACAAACTAAACATACCAGCCTAATAATAATACTGTACTAGTATGTACTGTCACCATGCTAAGGGGTTTGCAAAAAATATTAAAATTATTGCACATTACTTGAAAAAAAAGGGGGGGGGGGTACAAACGCCAAAAATCCTGGAGGCCCTTGTTGGCTTAATCCGGACCTGACACTACTTATCTATTGTGTTTACTTATTTATTGATTTGTACTTTTTTGGACCACATATTGCTATGAACCGTCTTGGGGAGCTGAATGTTTCGTTCTTTATGTTATGTGCGTCGCATTAGCTGATTTGAGCGCGTGCTAGCGTAGGATTTTTGTGAAATTGTCAATCCATCTGCTTCTTGATTTTCCTCGTGGCCTAAATTAAAATCTTCTGCTCTTGTAGGTGTGGTGGTAACAGATCTGGCGTTGTCTCTGTAGTTTTAAAATAAGCACATGTTCTTTAGAACAGTTCTACGACAAGAAATAATATTTCTTGTTTTTCTTTGCCCTATGTTATCAATTTATGAGGCTTTTGCGTTTGGCTCGCTCTGAGTCTTTGGTGAACGAAACAAAAGCACTTTTGTTTCGTTCTGTTTAGCATGGTCTGTCAACCTTTCTCGCTATGATGGTTTTCTATATTGCATTAAAAGTTCATGAAGCACTAATTCACACAACGTCCTGTGTAGTTTCCAGAAATTGAAAAGAATAATCCACACCACACAATTAAGTGAATATATAAAATTAGAACCAAACAGAAAATAATACATTGCATGACGCTTTTTTCGTGTGTGTGTGTGTGTGTGTGTGAATACACATGTGAATGTAAATGTGGATATGTGTGGATGTTTGTGTGAGATTACTACATGACCATATAAGGAGTACGACCATCTGACGCTCATTGACTGTTTTAGGTCAGTTCATTCTTTTAAAAAAACCAACGAAACATGTCTTATCCGGAAGACCAAATTTTGGGAGCAAAGAATAGGCCATTAATTCGGTAGTTGTGTAAGGCCATGACGTAAGAGAGATCGTATAAAGTTTGTGTGTTTGGTAATTCAAGGACAGCAGAAGTTGCTTCACCCCTGTCTGTGTAAAAATCGCACATGTTACGGAAACGACAATAAATGAAAAAAACTTTGATGCGGGACGGACATCCGGAGTCTCAGGCTCGTATGACTGACAATGGTGAAAGCCGAAAGGAAGCCATTGGCACGAAAACGGATGCACTGACCGCAAAACACGAAAACAGAATTCGTTTTTGGAACGTCAGAACTATGAATGAGGCAGGAAAGCTGGGACAAGTCACAGCAGAGACGAGGAACTACAAATTACATATCCTGGGAATAAGCGAGTGCAGATGGACAGGGATGGGGAGAATAAAAACAGCGACAGGGGAAACAGTACTTTATTCTGGTAGAGAGGATGGTCAGCACAACGAAGGTGTAGCCATTATCATGAAGAAAGGAATGAAAAGGTCTTTACTGGAATGGAAACTTATCAACAACAGACTGATAAGAGCAAGACTGAGAGGGAGATTTACCAACACCACAATTATACAATGCTATGCACCAACAAACGACAGTGATGAAGAGATCAAGGACGAGTTCTATCAACAGGTACAAAAGGAAATGGAAACTACACCCAGGTACGATCTTATTATAGTAATGGGAGACCTAAATGCGAAAGTTGGAGCACACAATAATTATAACGAAAGAGTAATGGGGAAATGCGGCAGTGGAACAGCAAATGAGAATGGGGACAAATTAATAAGCTTCTGCAGTATTAACAACCTGGTCATTGGAGGAACACTTTTTCCACACAAAGAAGTGCACAAGTTAACATGGGAATCACCAAACGGACGAGACAGAAACCAGATAGATCACATAATGATCAATGGCAGATGGAGACATGCATTACAAGACGTGAAAGTAAGAAGAGGCGCAGATGTGGGAAGTGATCATCACCTAGTAGTAGCAAGACTGAAAGTGAAACTCAGAGCTGCTGGACCAGTTGCAGTCAAACAGAAAAGATATAACATCACGAAACTTAAGGACCCCCTCACCAGAAAAGCTTTCGTGGTGGACGTAAAGAGACGATATCAGATTATTAAAAGCCAGGAAAGAACAGAGACCGGTGATGTCGACCAGAGATTTAACACCATCTCAACAATATACAAGGAAAGCTGCAAGTCATGCTTGGGATTCCAGGAAAAAAAGAGCCAAGACTGGATAACACCAGATAGCTAAACACCATAGCAAAGAGAAAGTAAATGAAAAGAAAGAAAAATAGAAGTTAAGTCTTCCAGGTTAAATCCAATATATAGCGAACAGTACAGTCAGCTGGACAAGGAAGTAAAACGTCAAACCCGTGCTAACAAAAGGACATTTCTGGATGACCTTGCAAGACAGGCAGAAGAGGCAGCACTGAGAAATAAACAAAGCACAGTATACAAAATAACTAAAATCATCAGCGGAAAACGAGGTGCAAACAATGTTACATTAGTAAGAGATAAGCAAGGAAATTTCATCACGAGAGCAGAGGGACAGGAAACAAGATGGGCAGAGCATTTCAGAGAAACTCTGAATGATGAACCACCAGAGACACAATTGAATGGTCCTGAGGTTGAAAATGATCTAGATGTTAATACAGACATTCCACGAAAAGAAGAAATCATCACAGCAATCAAAGGGTTAAAGAATGGAAAAGCTCCTGGCCATGATAACTTTAATGCAGAGCTATTTAAGACAGACCCTGAGCTAGCAGCAGAACTATTAGATCCACTATTTGCACAAGTCTGGAAAACGGGGACAACACCATCAGAGTGGAACAAAGGAATAATTGTCAAATTGCCCAAGAAGGGAGATCTTGCAGACTGCAATAATTGGAGAAGAATTACTCTTCTCTCAGTTCCCAGCAAAATACTAGGCAGGATAATTATACAGAGAATTTCAAAGGCAGTAGACTACAAACTGAGGAAAGAACAAGCAGGATTTAGAAAGAACAGAAGATGTGTAGACCATATATTCACTCTCAGGAACATTATAGAGCAGTGCTCAGAATGGCAAAAACAGCTTTACATAAATTTTGTTGATTTTGAAAAGGCTTTTGACAGCATACATAGGGACAGTTTATGGAAAATACTGAGGGCTTATGGAATTCCAAGCTGCATAGTGTCAATCATAAAAAGCCTTTATGCCAACTTTACGTGTAGCATTGGGCAGAGCAACCTAACCTTTGAGGTGAAGACAGGAGTACGATAGGGATGCCCCTTATCAACCACTCTATTTTTAACAGTCATAGACTGGGTGATGCGCCAGACAACAGAGGGCAGTCCAAGAGGAATAAGATGGACTACATTTTCTACATTGGAAGATCTGGAATATGCAGATGACATTGCACTACTAGCACATTCACATCAACACATCCAGGAAAAAACGGATAGACTTAATAACTATAGCCAGCAGGTGGGATTTAACATCAACCTAAAGAAGACAGAGGTCATGACGCTCAATGTGAGCAACCCTGAGCCCATATCAGTAAGGAATCAGCAACTGGAACAGACAGACGCCTTCACATACCTAGGATGCATAGTAACACCAGATGGCGGAGCAAGCAAAGACATCAACAACAGAATGATTAAAGCAAGAACAGCTTTTTTTTAGTCTAAACAACATCTGGAAGTTCTCTTAGTACAGCACAATCACAAAATTAGGAATATATCATAGCTGTGTGCTTTCTGTGCTTCTCTATGGCGCGGAAAGCTGGAGAGTTACAGAGTAGGAAATGTCTAAATTGTCCTCTTTTCACACAACATGCCTAAGAAAAATTCACTGAATCTTTTGGCCGAATACCATCACCAACCAAGATCTGCTTTCTCGGAGCAAGCAAGAGGACATGCACACCATCATAGCTGGCAGACGCTGGAGCTGGGTTGGCAATGTCCTCAGAAGATACCCCAATGCCATCACACGAACAGCCATGCTATGGACCCCTGAAGGAAAACGAAAGAGAGGCGGACCAAAACAACTTGGCGGAGGACTGTGGAGGCTGAGATGCGAGCTATGAACCAGAGTTGGGGCACTGTAAGAAGGATGGCCACCGACCGAGCAAAGTGGAATCAATTTGTTTTCGCTCTTCAAGACGCCACCAGGCGTGATGGCCACTGACTGCTTTGACAGCGGCTAAGGATCAAAGAAGAAGAAGAAGTTGCTTTACTGTTTATTGTGCTTAATATATTATGTTATGCTTAACACATTAACTACCGAATTTAAAAACACACTGTGGCCGAGTAAAATTGTTTTCCCATTTTCATCATGTAGGTGTTTGCACAAAGTAAGCTTTAGTTTTCGTAATTGTTTACAGATTTTTATGAATTACACGTCATTTTAAACATAAATGAATGTACTATTTTAATAAGCACCATTTGTAACTCTAATAGAGGTTGTTGCTATTTAACGGCTGTCCGATGCCCGAGGACTTGCAATATTTTCACAATTATAACTGCTTGCGCTCCATTAAAACTCTATCAAAGTCACTATTTCAAACAATGTGCACACCGTTTTCACTCTTGTCTTCGTCGCTAGATCTATCAGTCAATTGTTGAAACAAGTTTCTAGCCTATTCCGCCGTTAGACGAGATGTACGCGCATTTTTTGTGGTCCTATCACTAGTTGTCACGGTAAACAGTTTTACACGATTTGGTAACTAACCCAAAACGCTGAAAAATATGAACATAATATCAATTTTTAAGTGTTCTACAACAACCATGCTTTAGGAATCTGTTTTCCGGTGGCAACTTAAAATCTCGAACCAGATCAGAAAGTGTTTCAGTACATTTTTCATTCGTTTTATTACTAAAATTAGATTGACGCTCTGAGCGGCTCGCGGTCCAAATGATAGGATTTCAAAAGCCGGTCCAACCGGCTTGCGATAGTTAATGTGTTAAGCTAGCGCTCCCTCTGAAATTATCAGCATCAATATCTGTCTAGTTGTGCAGTCACGTTCTTCTGTATTGTTTGCGATTGTTGTCATTGTCAGTTTATTTAGTTCCTCTGCATTTGTTGTGGTATATTGTTGCTCTCACCATTCTGTCATTTTATTTATGCATATATTTCTGTTTTAATGCGTCTCTGTCTTGTCATTGTGTAGTGGTATGCATTTTTTTTTTCAGAACATTCAGTATTTTGTCCTATCATTATCCTTTCTTTGCTTCCACTATTGTTGCTATTGACTTGGTTTGTATTGTCCTTGCTCCACATTTTCATTAATTCTATGTCAATTGTACTTCATTGATATAAATTCAGAGAATTTGGATTTTTCATTGCTGTTTATTCATCAGCATTAAATACATTGTGATATTCATACTTGAGAAATAAGATATTGACTAAGTCAGGTATACTATAAAAAGAGAACATGTCTAATCTAGAATATTTAATTAAACTAGGCAAACTAGGGTAAACAAGGCCCAGTTCTTGAAGAATTTGCCATGACACAATTACACAAAGAAGAAGCAAAAGAAGAGAAGAAGAGTTTAGATGATATTGCTAGAGAGGAGAAGGCGCTTATGAGATACATAGAGAGAGAGATGAGAGAATAAATTCTGAGAAAATGGCGCAGGAGAAAGAAAAGGAATGATTAGCTCATGAAGAAAAGAGAAGGTTGGCTGAATCAGAAGAGAAGATAAGATTGGCTGAGTTGGACCATGAACAGAAAATGGCGGCTATGGAACTTGGGAAACTCAGATTAACACATCAGGATAAACAAAATAATCATAAGAATGAAGGCTCTGCTAAGAAAGGACAACAGCTCATTTTAAATTTCATTTGCCAAATTGTTTTTCCAGGTACTGATGATATTTCTTGTTTTTTACACCGATTTGAATCATTATGTGAGAAATACAAATTTCCCAAATCTTCATGGTGTATTCGTTTAGAATCATACTTAGTTGGTGAAGCATTGTCCGCAGTCTACACACTAGACGATAAAATAGGAAGAATTATGATGCTGTTAGAGCATTGTTACTGAGGAAAAATCAACTGGACGAAGACGGTTGTCGGCAGCGATTAAAAACATTGATACTAGAGACCAACAACGACTTTGGATAATTTATCTGCTAAATTAAGATGGGCTTCAATCTTTGGAATGAACTGGAAAAATTTAAGCGCACATTTGAGGACTTAATGAATCTCATATTAGGAGACAAGGTATTGGTATCTATAAGTCCAGAACTTTTTTTCTTATCTCCATGAGCGGAAACAAGAGTCATTGACAACTGTCGAACCTTGGGACGTCAATTTATGACAGCTCATACAGGAAAGGTTATTAGCAACTCAAATATCAAGGAAGTTTTGTCTGTGTGTTCAGTTCGCTCTTTGCATATGAATAATACTAGACCTCGATATCAGAGTATGGAAAGGAATTTTGGTCGGAATGGTTATCAAAATGTTGGATCGTGTCTTTATGAGTCAATCATATCCACATCAGAGCAATTTTCGTCGATAATATGATAGTGATTCACCAAGACAGAACTACGGTCTCTCCAATAGAGGTTGGCGCATGTCTGATAACTCATTTCAAACCAGAGGCGACAGATATTATTATGGTGATGGAATCCAAAACACACCCTCCTCACATAATTGTCCGGGTTGTAGATGCCCCGAGCATTCAAATAACTCACAAAATGGAAGAAGTAATAATAGAAATTACAAGGTAATGATAGTTTTAATAGTTCTCGTAATATAGAACGTACAAACTCAAACTCTTGTCAAAGTAATACAGGTATGGTAAACTAAAGTAATGGTAATACTACTCATGCTAATGCATGTAGCATATGTTTATCTAGTAAGACAAAATGATCTGAATGTGGCATTCTTTTTCATTCAGATTTAATATAAACATTTTTGTGTGGTCATCCTTTGCCTGCATTAGCATCACATGATGGAAGAGGGTCATTAACGTTTAATAAGTATTTTGTAAATAACACACTTGTTTCAGTTTTATGGGACACAGTTTGCACTACGGTATGTGTCCGTAAATCATTAATTGATCCTTCCTGCTACACAGGTAAGAAAGTTAAGTGTATCACCTTTGGAGGGACAGTGGTACACGATCCCTTGGCTGAGGTACATATTGATACACTGGTAAAGTTACAGTAGGTTCGCTCGGTGAACCAGTGTCGGATTTGATCGTGGGTAACATTAATGGCATAAAATGTTCCAAACAAGATATAACAGATTTGGATCGTCAGCATATGTTATCCGCCAATACTGTTACTACAAGAGTTCAATCTCATGCCCAGACATAAAATGAAGAGCTGCTGGATGATGATGATGATGTTGATAATGATGACGATGATGATGATCATCATTGTGACGTATAATGGAAATATAGCCTACAGTGTCCGACAACCTTTCGTTATCTCGTGGCGTTCTGTGATTCGTTCGCAAAGTCAAGTATTTGACAGACTGCATTACTCACTTTTAATCCACGCTTCTTTTCCTTGAGATGTAAACAAATAGACATATTACCTACTTCCGCAACCTGTCAGCAATAACAGGGAGTGAATCAGTGTTGTTTACCTGTGTTTCCCACGCAAGCTGATCTACCAATAATCAGATATTAGACAGATGCGAGATTGTGTGGCCACGTATGACAGAGAGAGAGTGAAATATTTTCTTTAGTACAGGAAACATTGTACCATCTGCTACTATAACATAGTGCTAACCTTTAACCTTTGGGGTTATTAACTTGTAAATTCTTATCTTCTCAATAAAGGGGTAGGGCACATGTATTCTGTTATTTTTCTATATATGTAAAGTCTGATGTATTTGATCTTTCTTCTCTTTTAGATATTCGATATTGTAAAGTTAAATGATAATAAACAACAAAATAACTAAACTTTGTGTGTTGGTCAGACCTAAACCTATTTAACCATAGTTTTTCACGTTTGTGTGTCTTGTTGTCACATAGCTGTGTGGGAGTGCTTATGTAAACCTATATTTCTAAAATATAGGGAGGTGCAGGATTGTCTTACACTAAATTATAGTCGTTCAGATAGGCTGGACTAGAGAAACTACTCAGTCCAGAGACAGATCTTCTCCTTACACTACCCACTCGTGAAACTCTAATTTTTTACACATTTACTTCTCATGTACTTATCACCATCCCCTATACTCAGGCGGGATCATAAATAACTTTAAAACCTATCTAAACGCGACAATGATGATGATGATGATGATAAACGACATATTACTTTCATAAGTAAAGATTCATTAATTGCCATGCAAAATGCTGATAACTCATTGAAAAGGTTTTTTCTATTGGCAACATCAGATCGTGTTAAATGCACAGATAATTCACGACATTGGTACACTATTAAGAATGACATCCTCATTCGTAATTTTAAAGATTCCACATCAGTGCGTAAACAAACTATAGTTCCTACTAATTTTAGATCTTTGATTTTCAGACATGCACATGGTGCAAACTGTGCTTGCCGTATGGGCATTGCAAGAACCAAATATAGAATCTTAGCTCATTTTTACTGGCCTGGCATTACTAAAGAGATAAAAGTATTTTGTCGGTCATGTGAGATATGCCAACACGTTGCTACCAAAGGTGCTTATCATACAGCACCCATTCAAGACACAGATATTTATGTGCTCCCCTTTGCAAAGATGGCAGTAGATATAACCGGTCCGATGTCAGTAGTTCGGCTAGAGGCCACAGGTATGTACTGCCGTGCATTGAAATGTGCACTCGTTGGCCTGAAGCGATTCCGCTCAAACACATTTCAACAATAGATGTAGCCGACGCTCTCTTTCTTATTTTCAGTCGTCTAGGTTTTCTAAACACAATTGTATCCGATAGAGGAACACAGTTTGTGTCTGAATGTATGACATGTCATGAAATTAATTTCAATTGATAGATCCCTTAGGGCAATCTATCACCCGATGTTGAACAGGATAGTAGAACGGCTAAATAAGACACTAAAACCTTTTTTTGGGTAAAGTACCGTAACTAAAAATATCCTCAAGACTGTGTTGTTCGCTAATTAGGAAGTCCCGAACAAACAAACGGGATTTTCATCTTGTGAGCTTATTTTCGGAGCAAAACCGCGAGGGCCTATGTCTGTTGTTAAACAGCTACTGGTGGGTTCGGGTATGGCTACTGATGTGCGGTTCTCAATCTAATATGTAGTCAATCTTAGTAAGAAATTGATTAACGTATGTCAAATAGCTGTTGAATCTTCTGAGATTTTAAAGGAAAAAACATGTTATTTAAAAACAGACATAGAAAGTTACGACAATTGTGGCATGGAGATGAAGCTTATGTTTTGTTGCTATCCAAAGTAAATCGTTTATTAATTTCATAGAAATAAATTAGTAAATAAATAAAGGTAATTAGCAGGTACTCGTTGGACATAAAGGATGGCACTAGACAACAGAAAAGAAAATATAAGTGATAGGCTTACCGGGAATCGAGCCTAAGACCAACCAAACGGCTCCATCGCCTTGCTGTGACAGTATATCGTGAAAAGACGCTGAGCCAATTTTGCTTTCCAAAAAAGTGCATTATGGGCTGAGGTCATTCTCATGACACTCACACAACTATGGTATATAGGAACCGTGGACGACCTAGAGAGTTTAAAGACGCAATCACTAACATAACTTTCCAATCAGCAAGTATAGACCAAATAAAGGCCGAAATACTTGTGTCCAGTAATGTGTAGTGGAAGACGAATAACACAGAATAGACGGGTAGATTAAAGTCACGGACGAATGAACTCTTAAATAAATAATGAAGGAAACCTTAAGTCCTGTGAACAGTAAATAAATTAGTAAATAAATAAATAAAGGTAATTAACAGGTACTCGTTGGAAATAAAGGATGACACTAGACAACAGAAAAGAAAATATAAGTGATGGGCTTATGATAAGGTCTGTTTTTTGGTCACCACGTTGATAAGTGCTATTTTGTTATATTGCTCGTCCAGTCACAATGTTAATAAAGCTGGTATTGGTGTATATGGTCAACTCAAAACCGGCACAGTGTAGGGCATACAGGTCACCTTGTCCCAAAACGTAATGAGGCCCTGACAAGGATGTAATGTTGACTATGAGTGTTAATGTGAGTGTCAGTACGCGAATGCATGGATTGTTCTGAAGAGTTGACTAGAAGATAAAACACTCACTCACACGTAGTTAGAAGTTAATGATGCAGACTACTGTGGTCGTTTCATACTGTTTAATTGGACGCACACACTTGGACAGTACGGGCAATAGTTACAGGAAAACAGGTCGACATGTATCATCATACTGTGGATCAATGGTCTACAATCTTAAGTTGACATTCATGTTGAAGAACATTACAATGGAACGTCCGTAGACAAGCACTTAGATTTCCA
Organism: Oreohelix idahoensis; assembly: GCA_024509875.1. Taxonomy (NCBI): domain Eukaryota; kingdom Metazoa; phylum Mollusca; class Gastropoda; order Stylommatophora; family Oreohelicidae; genus Oreohelix; species Oreohelix idahoensis. Next base: position 177,688 of record JAMPIV010023178.1, on the reverse strand, counting down.
CTGTTTATAAATATAAACCATCAGGCCTTACTGACCGATCATGTCAGTTAATAAATAATGTTCAAGCATGACTCCTAGACAGAACCTCTTTTCTAGCAAAGATTCCTTTAGGTAAAGTTCAGCAAATATTTCTGAAGACAATGTTAACCCACCAGTATTGGGTTTTCTTTATAACTGTGATCTCTTAATCATCACCTGATAATAAGGGGCATCCCTGTTCTCTGATCGATGATCGACAAAAAATAGAATCCAAAATGGCTTCTGGTTCCAGTGAGCATTACTCACTATACAAATGCATAGTAAAGCTTCAATAAAGGCTTTGTTCATGAACACAAATGTTTCTACAAGAATCAGCATATTCTTTTATCATAACTGCTGCATACAATCATATTCAGTGCTGCTAGGTAACATGTCATCCCGACATATTGATATAGATAATCATCATGTAGACGTCTGCCCATCTAAGCCTAGCAAGCGAAAGTTCAGCAAAAAAGTTCTTTTAGCTGGGCATGGGAACCACACTAGCAGAACACATACGCCCTCACCTGGCGTTACAGAATAAACATTTGGGAACTCATAGACTTAATAATCATATCAGAAACTATCTTCTTCCCCATAATAGATCACAGCACTCAATAAACTTCGGACTGGTCTCCGACATGGCAGTCACCAGCCATTCCATCATCACGTAAGACCCTCTTTCGTCTTCGCATGCGCAGAAACTCCCTGACCCCAAAGTTCAGTACGAGGAAAAATAGTCCCACTTAGACATACAAAGATATCACGATATAAGACCGAATCGTCGGAAATAGACAAGGAGTAAACATAGACTCGGACCATAAACATTCCTGCATAAACCTAAGCAAGAACAATCTGTTTCTTGCCCAACAAGGAACAGACTAACAAAATCTAGATTCATACGCCAAATTCGATATCCAGGGGAGATAACCCATATAACAAAAGTATCAATCAATCATGGGTGATATATCTTTGACCAGGAAAGCATTGTGATTCTAAAAACAAATACTTTCCCTCAGACACATAAATATTATAATAACTACACACATTGCCACCAGTAATCTGTTGGTACCAGACTACCGCAACCCCCGGGAAAAAAAATGAAAAATTTTTTTTTTCATCTGAGAGCAACATACAATAGGCTCACAAGGCACGAATAATGCGCAGATGACTAATAAGAGCAATTTATAATGTCAAATTAAGGTAAAGTCGAAGCATAGATCGACTTGTGAGAATATATCTCAACATCTCAGAGAAAGCATTTCTCTTAAGCATATATATTTCCAGGGAGGTGCCACCAACGTATACTACAATGCTGGCAATGACACAATGCATATAACAATTTCATATTTAAGCACTATAAGTACATGATTGACAAAGAAGAAAAATCATCAACGAGTATCGGTGAATATATATCAATGAACGTAGTGATAGTAGTGAGACAATCACTATATTACAAATTACAATGTGTATCTATCTTGATATAGAAAAAGAACTATTATAGACTTAGATGTGTTAAGAAGTCCAAGACCTAACAGTTAGGTGGAATCATGTGGGCATCTAGACAAAATGTCTGCCATCACATTATCTGATCCACGGATAGCTCGTATCGAGAAATGACAAGGTTGAAGAGCAATTGCATATCGAGTAGACCTCGAGCTCTTCAAATTCTTACTCTTTATAGCCGTATGAGCTTTTTGGTCGGTTTCTACTATGAAATGTGCGCCTAGAAGGAATCTTTGTAGTTTGAGAATTGACCAGACCATAGCCAATAGTTTACGGTCTAAAACCGAATAATTCCTTTGTGCAGCATTAAGTTTTCTGGAAATATACATTACAGGATGCAGAGTTCCAGAGTACTCTTGCATTAGTGCCGCTTCAATCCCAGTGGATGAAGCGTCACTACGAAGAACAAATGTCTTATCTGTAGTAGGTAACACTAAAATAGGTGGTATTGAATACAAATTTTTAATCTTATCCAAAGAGGATTGGCATTCCTGTGACCAGTGGACCATATTAGGCGACCCTTTCTTTAGTATTGTAGAAAGAGGTGCCTTGATAGAGGATAGATTCGGAATGAATCTTCCATAAAATTGAATAAGACCTAAGAGACTTCGCACTTGCTTTTTAGTCTTAGGAATAGAGATGTTAAGTATCTTAGTGATATTATGGTCCTCTGTCTTTAGGAAACCATGACCAACTCGATGGCCTAGGAAAGAAATTTTGCTAAAACCAATGCAGCCTTTAGAGGGTTTCGCTGTCAGGTTATACTCGCGTAGAGTAGATAGTAATTCAACTAACCCCGAATAGTGATCTTCCCAAGTATCGCTGAAAAGACAGATGTCGTCTAGGTACGCAATGACATCTGACCGATAAGATAGGATTCGACGCATCATGCGTGCGAATGTAGCTGGTGCGTTCATAAGGCCGAAACTTGTCGCTGTTCTCCTAGAGATAAATCAGGAGAGACAGCAACATTTTTCCATGATTCACTAGAATGAAGTGGAATCATCGGAAGAGGAAGATTTACATCTGAAAAACTTGTTTCCTCATCCTGTATTACGGACAGTGATGAGAAATGACCATGTTGAACTGGTGAATCGTCCGTTGCCTGGAAAATAGGCTGTAAATAATCCGGACGTTCATGGAATTCCGTAAGCATATTGATGTGGAAGGATTTATGCTTTCCATCAATATCGACAATGTAGTCAACATCGGAAATTTTCGAGATTATATCGTACGGACCTTTCCAAGAAATAAGAAGTCTGTTTTCCCTACAAGGTAGCAAAACAAATGCTTTGTCACCAGGACAAAGTTGTCGTAAGGTTCTTTTCTTATTGGCAAATTGTCTTGCCTTCTGTTTAGCAAATTCAGAAGAAGTTGCCAATTTGCATGCTTCGATAATCTTTTGTCTCAGCGCGATGACATATTCGTAAGAAGATTTTGTGTCATCGGTAATATTATCAGCGGTTATGAGATCATGAAGCAAAGACATAGGGCCGCGCGGTCGCGCGCCAAAGACAAGTTCAAAGGGATAAAATCCTGTATGTTCATTGGGGACCTCTCTGTAAGCGAAGAGGGCCGCGGGTAAAACCCTGTCCCAATCTTGAGGATGATCCTCAGTTATCTTACCTAGTAAGTTTTTGAGTGTTCTATTTAGCCGAATGACCATCCCATTGGATATAGGATGATAGATACTACTCAAAGATCTCTCTATCTGCAGAGTAGACATTACTTGAGACATGGTATCCGATATTAGTTGGGTGCCATGGTCTGATAATATCTCTCCGGGGAATCCCAGACGAGAAAATATAAACCAAAGAGCATCTGCAATGTCAGCAGTAGTAATGCTCTTCAGAGGAATAGCCTCTGGCCAACGTGTGCACATATCAACACACGTCAAGATAAACTGATGTCCTCTATCAGATTTGATCTTAAATGGACCAATGATGTCTATCGCCATTTTCTGAAATGGTCGAATAGGAATGTCTGCAGCCTGAATAGGTGCAGCATGGCGTGGACCTTTGGATTTGACCTCTTGACATACCTTACAAGATCGACAATAAATTCGTATGTCCTTGTTCACTAATGGAGAAAAGAAAGCCGCAAGAACTCTTGACTTTGTACGGAAAAAACCCATATGTCCAGCACACTGAGAGTCGTGAGCGTGCTGCAAAATTTTAACTCTCAAATTCTTGGGCACAAGAATCTGAGAATGACTTGACTTAATGGAGTCTTGCACCATACGTACAAGTACGCCGTTCTTCATTGTAATCCAAGATTTACGCTTTGTATCTTTATTAGGATCACCTTTTGTTGCAAGAGTGAAGAATTTCTTTAGAGTCGGATCATCTTCTTGCTGTTTTATAACGAGTCACGAGAAATTACCAAGGGATCATCTTGGTTATGCACTTCATTATCTTCAGTAGATGAAGTTTGAGGCATATTAAGAGCTTGAGCTCTGGTGACTACAGCATTAGCAATTTGCATATTTTGTTTTTCCCAAACGGAAATTTGTTGTGGAGTGCATTCTTTGACTCCGTGAATACGACCGATGATAAGATCAGCGATCGGATTCGGCAGAAGACATGCGTGTACATCTCCTGTAAAGAAAGGAGTAGCAATCCTAATGATAGCAGTAGAGTATTTCTCTAAGGTGCCGCCAAATGTTAAACATTTGACTACTTTTCCTGTGGCACGAGAAGGATCTACAAGTGACTGCCTAACACCAATTGTGGTGCATCCAGAATAAAAAAGAACTGAGACTGGATTGTCATTTACTAAACCTTTATGTAAGACAAGAGAACCTCTTCCATCATGGGCGACTGACGCAGGAAGAGCTGGAAGAGGATGGCCACAACTTAAAGTGGACACCGTAGTTGGTTCAAATAATGTTTTGCATTGGGGGCACTGAGATGCTCTCCCAAAATCAAAAGCGGAACATGCAATATTATTAGCATCATTATTATCTTTAGTCTGCTTATAGGCTTCATGTGACTCTTGCTGTGCAGAGTTTGCCTGATAATGTGATTTATGTTTTTTGTATTGTGATCTACCTCGATTATTATTGCCTCTGTAATCATTATTATTTCCTCTATTGTAACCACTATTTGGGTTTGAGTCATAGTTCTCATGGTTACCATTATCATATTCATTATAATGAGTATCTCTATAACTATGGTCTTGTTGTCTCCATGATGGATGACTTGGATAGTTCCTATAATGACTTCCTCTGCGGAAATTCCTATAATTATGACCACCCCTGAATCGAGGGCTGTCGCCTCGTCTCCAGTATTTCGCAGAAGAACCCTGAAATGATTTGTTACCTTGGTTTTGATAACTATTATGGTTACCCTTTTTATCAAACCTGTTTTGTGGTCCCTGAAATTTGTGTGAATAATTAGGGTTGTATGGTGTTGCTGAAGCAACTGGCATGCCTTCCTTAACCTTAGCATTGCTAAAAGCTACGTCCGGATGTGCCGTGACGTATTGGGTACAATATTCTTCCATTTCTTTTAGTGTCTTGGGTTTACGCTCATGTAGGAATTCAAGGAATGGCTTATTTACACTTGACATAATCTTGTCCCTGAGCAACAAGTCCATAAGGGCTTCATATGTCTTTTCTGTTTTGGACAACTCAATCCAACGATTAAATGTAAGACGTGTCCTTGCAATGAACTCTGAGAATTCTACCCCTGATTCAGGTACCATTGTCTTAAACAAAAGACGGTAACCTTCCTCTGTTAATTGATTTTTTTTAACAAGGCTGCTCTAATAACATCATAATTATCCTGGTCAGCCTCTTCTACCTAGCTTAAACTAGTCAGAGTGTCACCTTTCAGTATCTCTGATAACTGATTAGCATATTGTGATCTATCCACATTATGATTTCGACAAGAACGTTCAAATCTATCTAGCCACACTGTTATATCGTCACTGGATGGATTAAATGCTGGTAGCTTGAACTTGTAAATAAAAGGTTTAACATTACCACCAGATAACTGATTAACATTACCCATGTTTGTCAACTTCAATTTTTCTAACTCAAATGCTAACAGTTTTTCTTGATGTTCATGTTCCATCTTTGTTTTTCTCTCCTCAGCTTCTAATCTTTTATTTTCAGCTTCAGCTTCTAATCTTTTTTGTTCAGCTTCTCTGTCTAATCTCTTTTGTTCAGCTTCCCTGTCTAATCTCTTTTGTTCAGCTTCTCTGTCTAATCTCTTTTGTTCAGCTTCAGCTTCTCTTTCTAATCTTTTTTCTTCAGCTTTTTGTTTTTTCTCTTCCTCCTTCTGTGCTTTGGCATAATGAGACAGTGCAAACTCTTTTAACTCCTCAGGAGTCATCCCAAGGGCTCTCCCTTGCTCAATGAAGTAGTCTAAAGTTGCCATAATATTTAATAATATGTGGCTATTATCACTGAAATAACAAATTTATTTCAACCAAACAGGAGCAAGTTTTTAACCAAAAACTTGTATAATCAGCTCCCTATATCCCAATCTCTGTGGGAAACAAGCCTTTAAATAAGGTCTTGTATAATCAACTGTCTACCTCTAATAATAGCAATTAATCATCAGTTGATTCTTTCTCATAAGTTCACTACCAAGCTAGTAGTGTATGATCAAATATATTTTATATAGCGTATGTCAACCAAGAACACACACACACAAAGGACAATCAAGAAGGACAATACGAAAACATTCGCAGAAATCAAATAAGTTAAATCGACAAACAGAAGAAAAATAATCACAGAACCTGTGATGATAACTGCGCCGTAATAAACAAAACAAATAACGCCACAGTGTATAAATATAAAATTGTATAAAACTGAATGATAGGAAAGATGAGACCTACAATTATACAAATAAATCAAAACAAAACTAAAGAACAGAAAAAATATTAAAAAATCAACGATAAGCACAGTCGTCACAGCTAACAAAAAATAGCAACAGATGTTTCATGCAAATTTTCAATTAAGAAAATTGCCCCCTACAGACCACTAATATAAGCCCTATGTTACTTGGGAAATCTTATATTAGTCACCTCACCAACCGCCCACGTCATAGACACACAAATAATATGTAAACATTTAAACATAAATTCATAAATATTATATAAATGGAATGTGTTGTAGAGAAGGTTCAGCTGTTATATAATGGCGAAGTTTCTAATGTAAAGAAAATGAACTACCACTTTAATAAATACTAAATTTTTGAACTAAACTATTACAATGTTCAATATATAAAGCTGATCAAGAAGTTCCAACGTTGATGGTTCTCATAACTAACACACGTAGGACTTCTGACCTGTACTGCATTTTCCAAAAAAAAAGTTAACCGTATGTTTGCAACCCGCTGTGATGTCCAATGAAAAAATGTCAATACGCGCTGCCCTAGTTTCAGTATTCGCTTGATAGGTCAAGTGAGGAATTGTTGACAAAGTGTAGACTCTCACTGCTGGTGTGTCGTATCAGGCGTCATGGAAACGATCTGGTATGAGTAGCTGACTTCCATGTGGTGTCTACTGTGCTGGTTAGCCCCAGAAAGCTGGCCTACCACATTGATAAGGTCTGTTTTTCGGTCACCACGTTGATAAGTGCTATTTTGTGATATTGCTCGTCCAGTCACAATGTTAATAAAGCTGGTATTGGTGTAGATGGTCAACTCAAAACCGGCACAGTGTAGGGCATACAGGTCACCTTGTCCCAAAACGTAATGAGGCCTCGACAAGGATGTAATGTTGACTATGAGTGTTAATGTGAGTGTCAGTACGCGAATGCATGGATTGTTCTGAAGAGTTGACTAGAAGATAAAACACTCACTCACACGTAGTTAGAAGTTAATGATGCAGACTACTGTGGTCGTTGCATTCTGTTTAATTGGACGCACACAGTTGGACAGGACGGGTATTTTTACAGGAAAACAGGTCGACATGTATCATCATACTGTGGATCAATGGTCTACAATCTTAAGTTGACATTCATGTTGAAGAACATTACAATGGAACGACCGTAGACAAGCACTTAGATTTCCACTGTTTATAAATATAACCATCAGGCCTTACTGACCAATCATGTCTGTTAATAAATAATGTTCAAGCATGACTCCTAGACATAACCTCTTTTCTAGCGAAGATTCCTTTAGGTAAAATTCAGCAAATATTTCTGAAGACAATGTTAACCCACCAATATTGGGTTTTCTTTATAACTGTGATCTCTTAATCATCACCTGATAATAAGGGGCATCCCTGTTCTCTGATCGATGATCGACAAAAAATAGAATCCAAAATGGCTTCTGGTTCCAGTGAGCATTACTCACTATACAAATGCATAGTAAAGCTTCAATAAAGGCTTTGTTCATGAACACAAATGTTTCTACAAGAATCAGCATATTCTTTCATCATAACTGCTGCATGCAATCATATTCAGTGCTGCTAGGTAACATGTCATCCCGACATATTGATATTGATAATCATCATGTAGACGTCTGCCCATCTAAGCCTAGCAAGCGAAAGTTCAACAAAAAAGTTCTTTTACCTGGGCATGGAAAATACACTAGCAGAACACATACGCCCTCTCCTGGCGTTACAGAATAAACACTCGGGAACTCATAGACTTAATAATCATATCAGAAACTATCTTCTTCCCCATAATAGATCACAGCGCTCAATAAACTTCGGACTGGTCTCCGACATGGCAGTCACCAGCCATTCCATCATCACGGAAGACCCTCTTTCGTCTTCGCATGCGCAGAAACTCCCTGACCCCAAAGTTCAGTACAAGGAAAAAATAGTCCCACTTAGACATACAAAGATATCACGATATAAGACCGAATCGTCGGAAATAGACAAGGAGTAAACATAGACTCGGACCATAAACATTCCTGCATAAACCTAAGCAAGAACAATCTGTTTCTTGCCCAACAAGGAACAGACTAACAAAATCTAGATTCATACGCCAAATTCGATATCCAGGGGAGATAACCCATATAACAAAAGTATCAATCAATCATGGGTGATATATCTTTGACCGGGAAAGCATTTTGATTCTAAAAACAAATACTTTCCCTCAGACACATAAATATTATAATAACTACATACATTGCCACCAGTAATCTGTTGGTAACAGCTTACCGGGAATCGATTTTGGAATATCGCGGTGCTCAAATAAAACGCCGCTAGATTAAAATGACGTCATATACAATAATTACGTAGACGCGCGTGCAGAGCAACGGTCATATGACTTTTGATCAGTTGCCGTTTGGAAGTGTCTCCAGCTGGTCATACTGTGTTTTCAATGTGTCCTTTTGAGACCGATGTGTCTGCCTTTATGCTTGTATTACAAGAAAGTGCCATTCCATGAGATATTATCTGAGCCTACTCTTGCATTAAAGTCACCAAGAATGATGAGCTTATATGCTTTTGGAACTGCTGCAATGACTCCATGCAGTTCTTCGTAAAACTTATCCTTAACGTCATCCTTTTTTGTCATGTTTGGTGAATCATCAGGATCATTTCCCTCCTTAATGCAGATGGAAAAAACACTAATTACAGACAAGGAAAAAAATTGTCCAACGCTGGGTCGAACATTTTAATAATATTCTGATTCAGCCATCATCTATTAACGACAAAGCCATCAACCGCATGCCCCAAATTCCTATAAATAAAGCACTAGATGATACAGCAACTCTGGAGGACACTCAAAAAGCGATTCGTCAACTTTCTAGTGGAAAGGCTCCTTGCTCCAATTCAATTCCTGTTGAGGTATATAAAGATGGCGGCACAGTTCTGATAGAGAAACTACTCATGATCTTCCAACAAATGTGGCAGCGTGAAACCATCCCACACGATCTCAAAGACGCGTCATTTATACATCTGTATTAACGTAAAGGTAATCGCCAAGACTGCAACAGTTATCGAAGCATCTCACTACTTTCAATCGTTGGGAAGATTTTCGCCAGAATCCTTCTGAATCGCCTTACGGCTGATCTTGACAAAAGTCTTCTACCTGAAAGTCAGTGTGGATTCCAGAAAGAACGTGCAACCACCGATATAGTGTTCGCTGCAAGACAGCTTCAAGAAAAATGCCAAGAACATCCCTGTGGCATGTACACATATTTTATCGACTTGACACATGCGTTCGACACGGTCAGTAGATAGGGTCTATGGAAGATCATGGCAAAATACGGCTGCCCAAAGAAATATATCACAATAGTGCAGCAACTGCATAATGGAATGCAGGCTAGAGTTCAGTAAAACGGTGAGCTATCGGAGCCTTTCCCCGTCTCAAATGGAGTTAAACAAGCGTGTGTACTTGCACCGACTCTGTTCAGTATCATGTTTTCTGCTTTGCATAGGACTCGACATCAGATATCGTATTGATGGAAATGTGTTTAACCTTAGGAGGCTTCAAGCAAAAACCAAGATCAAATCACACACCATCAGAGATCTTCTGTTTGCTGACGATTGTGCACTCAATGCTGGCGCAGAGGCTGATCTGCAGAATAGCGTGGATAGATTCTCCGAAGCCTGTTCCAACTTTGGGCTTACCATCAACACGTAGAAAACAGAAATCATGTACCAACCAGCTCCTGGCACAATTTATACTGAGCCAATCATCAAGATAAATGGTGAGAACTGAAAATTGTGAACTGATTCACATACATTGGTAGCCCACTATCCCAGAACGTCGTCACTGATGATGAGGTGAACACCAGGATCTCCAAAGCCAGCAGTACATTTGGCAGACTATACACAAACGTGTGGCATCGAAGTGGCATTAGTCTTCGGACAAAGCTAAAGGTGTACAAGTCTGCGGTGCTTCCAGTGCTGCTTTATGCATGTGAAACATGGACTGTATACAGCGCGACGTAAAGAAGCTTAACCACTTCCATATAGTCTGTCTCAGGAAGGTAATGAACATCAAATGGCAAGACAAGATCCCGGATACCGCCGTTCTTGACAGAGCTGGTATCCATAACATCGATACTATTCTGATGCAGTCACAGATTTTCTGGACAGGTCATGTAGTCCGCATGCTAGATCATCGACTGCCAAAAAATACTCTTTTATGGTGAGATACAGAAGGGTAAACGCTCCCACAGTGGCCAAAAGAAGCGCTTCAAAGACATTCTTAAGACTTCATTGAAAACCTTTTGCATAAACCCTGACACATGGAAAGCTGTTGCGTAAGACCTGAACCGCTTGGCGCACATCTCTTCGTGAAGGTGCAGCGGCGAGGGAATCATTCAGAAAAGCAGCGGAGACAAGCTTGAAAAGACCGTGTCTAAAACCTTCACCTGAAGCAAAAATTACCTGCCCACACTGTCCGAGATCATTCCAGGCCCGCATCGGGCTCATCACCCATAGACAAACCTAACTTATTCCTAATAATTGGATGAACAGAGTGGTCTTCATCACCCGTGATGGACGAACAACATTGCAAGAAAGTGTTTGCGTCCATTGATGCCAGAAGATTCCTACAATGTAGATGAGTATTTGAAATCGTTGATAAATCATATAATGATGTTGGGGATCTCACAATGATTTTTAACTCACCATTATTGTCGAAGTATAACGGACTGTGATTATGCCCCAGTAGATTGGCTGATAGACAAGGTACATGTGAATTATTATAATACTGTGGAGCTACTTGTTGCTATAGAATGTTATTAACCCTTGTGGGACGCTGCCGACAGTATTCGTCTACAATTATTAAATTTGCTGTTGCAGTTATTCTTTGAATGATTGAAGGAAAATCATATTCCATCAAATTGCCATGATCAGACTATTTGTAGTAACACCATTGCACATGCAACAACAATTTATTACAAAAACTAGTGGCGCCTCTTGCGGTTGTTGCGCCAAATAATCTCGCCATGCTGCTGCATCGCTACAAGCCTTTAACTTGACTCTCGCCGTACCACTCTCACATGCACCACGCCACAAACTGATTACGAGAGGCAGGGAGTTAGAAGCGAGGAGGGAATAAGACAGAATTAAACGCGTATCATAGTAAACAACCGAAATGTTGCTTCAAAATAAAATACAGGAGTTAATTAAATAATAAAATAAAGTTTATTTTGCCTCAACAGGTTATCCTTTTCAAAAACGTTTTCAGTAGTCAAAGTAATTTACTAAAAATAATGAAAAATAAGAAAACACCCCCCCCCCCCTTCCCCGACAGTGCATTGGCAAATTTTTTTCACGTACCCTCTTAGATGTCTTCTCGTACCCCTAGGGGTAATCGTACCCCAGGTTGAATACCATTGGTGTAGAGTGCAGACATGAGGAACTGACTACACTCAACCCTCATTTTGAGCGAGTTTTTTTAGCACTAATTCAAATAAGTGTGAGCTATCTTTTAAACAAGAGTCGCAACCTTTGAACTTCTGAGATCTGCTTTAGTAATAATGAGCCCTCTAAAGATCTACTAAATGTGTGTGTGTGTGCAATTTTGAGCGGGGGAGGAGGGGATGATGGACCTTACAAAGAAAAGATTACATTTCTATCTCATTCAGTTCACGAATATATTTTAGTAGCCAGCTCCAGAGTTCTCATAAGTAATGCGGAAATAGTACCTTTGATCACGTGGACACCGCGGTTTGTAATGCCAGCGGAAGAGGTCTTGTCAGAAATTTTGTCAAGTTTAAAATGTCTTTCTCCTCCCAGAAGTCGCCTAAAGATCTACTAAATCATCCTTTTTTTGCGCTAACTAAATTCAGGTCCACGTGAGTTGAGTTTAGCTATCGCTAAACATATGCAACACTTCTTTTGTATTTTTTTGTGTTCAAATTTTAAAAAAAAATTACTGCGCGAGAATGCAATGACATGAATGCGCTGATTTGTAATATCTTTTAAAGTACCCTTAGGAAGTCATTACACATTTTATTCAAAAATAATTTCATAAAATACTTGTGCAACTCCCTTAGTATTTACTCTACAATGCCAGTTAAAAGAAATTTGAAATCAGCACATTAATTCCTTTGCACGGACGTTCAGTATATTCCACTGTGTCATAAAAATACAAAATATTCTGTCTATGTACGAAATATTGTGAGATGATGTCAAACACTGAAGCAGGTAAATGTGAGTCGGCTATTGGGCGTAATCTTGGAATTAACAACTCCACTGCGCGCATCGTTCACGCAAAAAGGAAGGCAATGAAGAAATCTGTTCAGCGCTGTATACCAGAGGTTCTTAACCTTTTTTTTTTTTTTTTTTTGCTCATGGCCAACTTCTGAGCTTCATTTACCTTTGTGGCCCTCCTAATAGTCGCTTTTAGCTGGAAACAATGTACTTTACCATCTTACTGTGGCCCCTGGAAATATAGCACTGCCCCTGGGTGGCCAAATGGCCAACGTTGAGAACCACCAATGGCGGACTTGCTGACATTTCCTAACCTTCAGACGACGCTGAATATCCTTTGAAGATAGTTTCGTTTATATGTAGTACCTTGCCACCACGTATGAGAGTGGGTCTTTGATGAGAAGAAACATCCTTAATGCAGTTGTCTCAAAATACTGACAGAGAACAGGAAAATGGCACAACAACCAACGGCACATGGATTAATGAGTCTGTCCCGCAGGGTTTTTCAACTTTGAGAATCTCAGTTTTCAGCTTTTTCGGTAGATGACTCAGACAATCAGCAGGAACAGCACACTCTTCTACTTTGGAAACTGATACATAATCTACCACTGATTAGGTCTGTGTAGCTCTTCTATAAACATTCATAAACTATTTTTTCATACTTGTAATATATCAGATAAGTGTAATAATGACCAAAATAAACTTATTTATTTAACAAATAACTGATGAAGAAGTGAAAATAATGAGGCAGACGTGGAAAGAACATGAGCTGATGGCACGTGACAGGAGGACTTGGTATGTGTTTGCTGAATGCCTATGCTCCTTGGGGAGCTAAAGGGTATTGATTGATTGATTTTTTTAAAAAAAATGTGTTTTAGTCCCTTTTTAATTTGCATTACCTTACATATTAACATTAATATGAGTACATATAAATGTACATAAATTACGCTCTACCTGAGCCTATAACTGAATCCGTTATTTCGTATAGCTTCTTAAGCTCCATTGACCTAATTTTCAGGTATGCGAGATTTCTGAAGAATCGAACCCTCGCCACATCAAGGGTTGAGTGTATAACCAAACTGACGTACAAAGCGATCCTCTATGAATAACGTGCTATATTGTAGCACGTCTTACGGTATGTAGGATAGAAAGACTTCAGAGACACCTGATCCTTATATTTTTGCAGAGATTCGGGGCACATAATATCTATTAAAGAAACTAAAAGGTAAAGTAATTCCAAAGCAGATACTACTATGTGGGCCGAAACACTTGTTCGACGGGGGAACGGCTTCTGATGATCAAATTGCCTCCTGTTGTATCGCTCTGTATAGAGTTTCCTATCATAGTTGCGTGGTCAAACCAGTGACAATCAGGAAAAGACCGTTGGACTTCTGGATAGACAGATGACACTGGGAAAGACTAGAAACCGCCTGACCGGGTTGGCCCCTCGTAAGCTGTATACAATTGCTACAGGACCCATTAATGATAGATGCCCCCAGGATTCACCGAAAAGGGGGGGGGGGGAGGAGAATGATGAATCCTCAGGTGCCTCATTGGAATCGACCAGACCCGTTACACGGACTTCGAGCTCTGAAAAACGGCTGGAATTTCCATGTGCCTGTTGTCGGAAATTCTCTACTCAGAGAGGAATGAAAATCCACAGAATGATAATGGGGTGTGGGAGTTCATCAGGAGGAGATCAACGGCGCTCTGTTTCGACGGGTAAGACGTTAGAAGAACTCAGCCAGGAGTCAATCCACAGTGCTGAGTACATTCAAGTTGATCTGCCTGATGATGATCTCACACACTTCTTGGACGAGAAGAGAGATGCAATCAAGTGTCCACCTGCCAGTGCAAAAAGGCTTTGGGAACAGCTGGACGAAGCCTTGGCAAAAGAGTTGGATAACAACCTGAAGCAGATAACTTTGGAGAAGAAGCTGGAAATCTTCGGCGACATAATATATCTTCACTGTCGCAAAGTATTTGGAGTCAGGGAGGCAAGGGAAAGTAATCCACCGCGAAAAAGTAGAAGGCAAATTAAAATAGAAGAAATCAGGAAACAGAAGCAAGTCCGAAAACTGTTCAAGAACGCAGTTGTCACAGAGAAGGAAGGGTTACGACAGGTTTGGGAACACCTGAAAGGCCACCATAATGCCCTTTGTAGAGCAAAAAGGTTGTGCAGGAAGAAAAGGAAGATTCTGAGGCCTTAGAAATGTATCATGTTCCACAAGAGATTGCAGCAATGCTGAAGCTGTATTTCGCAGGGTTCTCTGGCAAGATTTTCAAACAGAGAGTACACAACGAAGTGGATTGGCCTTGAAGTTGGAATTGCGATGGGATGTACCATCACTCCGATACTATTCGTGATGGCTATGCAGGTAATCCTCAGTGCGGCTGAAGGAATGACTATAGGTCTAAAACTCAGTGAAATGTGTCACGTCCCACCGCTTAAAGCATTTATGGATGAGACAACAATTCTGACATCAGATGAACATCAGGCCCAGAGGATGTTAGCACGCCTGGATGAACTAGTCAGCTGGTGCAGAATGAGCTTCAAACCGAAGAAGTCGAGGAGCCTATCAGTCAGGAAAGGGAAGATAGCGGAAGTCATATTCATAGTTTCCAACCAAAGAATCCCTACTGTCATTGAGGAACATGTTAAAAGTCTTGGCATGGTGTACGATGCCTCATTAAAAGACTCGAAGGCAGTGCAACAGACAATAGAAATGGCCGACAGAGAGCTACAGATCATAGACCAAAGCAGACTCCTAGGAAAATTCAAACTGTGATGCCTCCAGTTCATGTTGATACCTAAGTTGCTGTGGCCATTGCTATTATTTGAAATAAACACAAGTACAGTGGAAGCTATAAAGCAGAATGTCAACAAGTTCAGGAGGAAATGGCTAGGGGTACCACCAGGTCTGTGAGACGTAGCACTGTACTGCAAAAAGTCAAAACTTGTGCTTCCTTTCAAGTCAGTTCTTGAAGAGTACAAAGTTGGAAAGGCAAGGCTTGCAATGATGCTACGCGAGTCAGCAGATGACGTGGTTAAGTCCATTCAGCCCACACTGAAAACGGGAAGGAAGTGGATAGTGGAAGAAGCTGTTGATGCTGTCCAACAGTCGCTCAAGTTGAGGGAGGTAATCGGATACACACAAACGAAAAGATGGGAATTTGGTCATGGAGACATCCGCTGGTGGTCCAAGGCATCAAGCAGGGATCGCAGAGACATGGTAGTTCAGGAGATACGATGAGCTGAGAGTGATAAGAGGTTGCAAAAAGCAGTGCAGCAGGTCCAACAATGCCAATGGACTAGATGGGAAGGATCCCTGCAAAAGTCCTTGACATGGAATGATATATGGCATATGGCACCTCTGAGGCTCAGCTTTGTTATTTGATCAATGTATGACCTCCTGCCATCGGCCACAAACCTTGTTAGAAGGGGAAAGTTGGATGATGAGCAGTGCCCCCTGTGGCTATGAGAGGAAGACACTTGAACACGTGCTCCCAGCTTGAAAGGTGTCCTTAGGGCAAGGGCGGTACACATGGCGCCACAACAAAGTGCTAAAGAGCTGGCTGCGACAATAGATCTGGCAAGGATGAAGGCGAATAGCAATGTCAGGTCGAACACCGCAAAAACATACTTTCTGGGACAGAAAAGTCAGCACACCCCAAAAAGAATAAATCAGGTAGCAGTGTACAATCTCTCCTTGACTGAGCCAATAACTGGAAGATAGCGGTAGACCTACCTCGACGAGAGGCATATCCAGAGAGTATCAGGAAATCACGAAAACGGCCGGATATAGTGTTGCATTCTTCATCATCGCACCAGGTTATATTGATTGAACTGATCGTGCCATTTGAATCCAGATTGGAAGAGCAAATGTTAAGGTGCAAATGGCCATAAATGTTAAGATGTATTTGGAGGCCAGTAGTAGTGTAACGAGCTGTCTCTTAAGTGTGTTAGGCTCGTACAATGTAAACAGTCTGGAATGTCACTGTATGCGTTGAAGCGTGGCGGGTGCCCGTGACACAAATAGCATAGGTACAGTTTGGCCACTGTAAATATTAAGTGTTGAATGTTGACGAATGTCCACAGTCAGTATGCATATGATTCCGCTCAATGCGGGCTGACATGAGTGTATATAGGCCCTGGTTGGCCGCAACAATACTGGCATTCGTGTAGATGTCTTGAGGTGTAGTATGAAGTGTGTAGAGTGAGTGAATCTCAATGGTTTGCGAATGCGTGTTGAAAAGGTTCGTGGAAGTAGGAAAAATCAGGCACCAAATGACAGCACACTCTATAGCTAGACATGTAGCAATTCAAAGATTTCTGGAACACCTCTGGCGTTTACAGGACTTTATTACGCCACAAGCGACAGGTACGCCGACATGAATATAAATCGTCATAGAACAGTTCATGGTCATGATATATTAATAAAGTTCATCATCCAGCTATGCATGTATCTAGTAAAGCTGATCTCGTACAATTCTCTCACTCATCAGCTTCATGGAAGGTATATCCCATATGTGAGTTTAAACAAACTCTACTCTGACATCAGTAAGTCAGATATTAGATATCTCCAACCGGCCGCACAAAATGGCGGACTTACAGTTCAAAATGTCCTCCGGGTGATTCTTCATCAAACAAGGGGAATCCCACCTTGTATACCTAGTATCGCCGGCATGCGGGATACAAAACAATATATAAGTACTTCGGGCATGCACCAGCCTAGTGCATAATATCAGAATACATAGTAGGCTTCCTTTCAAGGATACGTAGGTGGATCGTTTTCCCGCTCAGGGAAAAATCATAAGCTGTCGATAATACGAGTCATGAAGATTCTAGCAAATAAGGGAAACAGTTCAAAGAGTCAATTACCTTCTGTCCCTTCAGAATAAATATTACCACACTCACATCGCCTCCTAGGCGGTCAGGATATACACATGAAATAATATATGACATCTTGTCGACCCACAGAGGACTTGTCAAAAGACATCTTGACTCTCTTAATCACAGCCCGATACTCCGTAATGGCCTCTTCAAAATCCCGCCAGAAGCTACGCATGCGCACTGACATGCAAGACCTTTTGAGCACAGCTCAAAGTAGACGGTTTGAAACCATATCAGGCAAAACTGACATCGGTTTTTAAATCACCCCACAGACATAACAGACAAGTGGGATCACTACCCTGTCAACTATCATCCCAACAAAAACATGGATTAATGCCCTTAGACTAGGAAATTAATAATAATGTTCCCAGCTTTTAATCAGGCACTTTTACATACATAGACTCAGCAAACTGACTGCTACAATTTACCGCATCTTCCGGAGAAAAAAATGGAACTTTTTTTTTTTTGAAATACATCCAAGAGCAAGACATTACAAGCTCGTAACGCACAAATAATGCGCAGGTGAGAAGTATCGCAAATAACTATAATGCCTAATATGAGGCCACCTTGACGAATAAAACGTCAAGTGAGAATATATCTCACTACATTAGAGAAGTATTACTCTAAGTATACACATATCCCGGGAGATGCCACCAACGTACACTATAGTGCTGGCAAAGTTGCAATGAGATCAACATATATACTGTTCAAAAAAAGAAACGCAACATTTTTGGTGTTACTTTTATAAAAGATATTCGCTGATTGGACATCAGTCAACCTATCGACTGTGTTAACCTGGTCATTAACTTCTCGTGGTTACCTGAATTGTATTCACCTCATGATTCGTGAGGTCATGAAAGAGGTCAAGGTCAAAACCACATTTTTGACAATAACTCGTGACAGGTTCATGAGAATCCCGTGAAACTTACTGAACACAAAACTCTCTGACCATATTATTGAATGCGTATAAAAGATTGACGCTCCTCGAATAAATTCAGTTAAAAATTCAATGCGCAAGTATGGCTTATCTCACTACAGAACAACGACTCATCATCATTGGACGTTTACAGACTGGACAGTCACAAAGTGTAGTGGCCAGACAATTTAATGTGGTTAGAAGCACCATTAGTCGCATTTGGAGGCGATTTCAAGAAACTGGCTCAGTAGCAGACCGGCCGCGCAGTGGAAGACCCAGAGTCACAACTCCTGCCGAAGACCGCTTCATACGGCTGCGTCACCTCAGGAATCGACTTGCATCTGCGTCCTCCAAAGTCCAGTCAATGTCAGCAACTCGTCGAATTTCTGATCAAACGGTCAGGAACCGGCTGCACGACTCTGGCCTTTGGGCTAGAAGACCCTACAGAGGTCCTGTTCTTACGGACCGGCATCGCCAGAACCGACTGCAGTGGGCAAACCAGCATCGTCAATGGACCGTTGGGAATGACTGGAGACAGGTTTGGTTTAGTAATGAATCATTTTTTGTGCTCCAGCAACACGATAGACGGAGAAGAGTTTACCGCACAGTCCATGAGCGCTACGCCCAGAACAGAGTTGATGAGGCTCCTCCACATGGTGGTGGAGGTGTACTGATGTGGGGGGCGATCAACTTCATGGGAAGAAGTGACCTGGTGCAAATTGAAGGACGCCTGAATGCCCAACGTGACGTCGCTGAAATTTTTCGTCCTCACGTCCTTCCACTTCTGGCTGCACGAGGGTCGATTTTTCAGCAGGATAACGTTCGACCTCATGTGGCACAACTCACCACCCAGTTCTTCGCTGACAACAATGTCCAGACCATTCCGTGGCCAGCCATGTCATCAGATATGAACCCCATAGAACACTTATGGGATGAACTCGACAGACGACTCCGCCAGCGAGACGTGGCTCCAGCCAATCTCCGAGAATTGTCTCTTGCACTGCGGGAAGAGTGGGCAGCCATCTCACAACAACAGATCCAACGGCTAATTGGATCCATGTCAAAGAGATGTCGTTCTGTGATAGAGGCCAGAGGAGGCCATACACCTTACTGAAACGGAGGCCTCAGTCGCAAAGAATAAAAGTTCAAACCAAATTTAATGAACATCATTTCATTGTTAAAGTCTGAAAGTTTCTTCATGCCAAGATTGAAACATTAATTCCGTAAAATAAAATTTTGGTACAAGTTTGAAATTTGGTGTCCATTACCACTGCAATAATGTTGCGTTTCTTTTTTTGAACAGTATATATTTATAACATATTATATTACGTTAAGTACCTTATTCCCCATTTATCAATGGAAAAATCATCAAAACCCAGTGATACAATCACTTTAACCAAAAAAGGTACATTATACTAACATGTAATATATAATTAAATGTAATGTTATCTAACATCAACCATATAATACAAAAAATGCTGTCGCAGAACAAATCCTAAGTAAGCGCACTCCAGTGCCATGGTATGAATAGACCTTGTACTACATCAAGGATGACAACACGGAGAGATTCTTCGCTCACCAGAAATGATTCTGCTGAGAAAATACAAATAATTCTATATGATAACTGTAAGATTTTCTAATATACATTAATCAAACATATAAATTTACAACACTCAGGTGAACACAAATGTGTTAACATATATTGTTATAGTAAAGAACAGTCATAAGTCTAGACGTGTATAAGGAATTTCTAGGACACAAGAGTTAAGTGGAGTCATGTGGGCATCTAGACAGTATATCCGCCATGACATTATCCGAACCACGGATAGCTCGTACCGTGAAATGAAAAGGTTGAAGAGCAATGGCATATCGAGTGGATCTCGAGCTCTTCAAGTTTTTACTTTGAATTGCTGTAAGAGCTTTTTGGTCGGTTTCCACAATGAAATGCGCGCCAAGAAGAAATCTTTGTAACTTGAGAATTGACCAAACCATAGCCAACAATTCACGGTCTATAACCGAGTAATTCCTTTCTGCCGCATTTAGTTTCCTAGAGATATACATCACCGGATGCAGAGTATCTGAATACTCCTGCATTAGTGCTGCCCTAATCCCAGTGGATGAGGCGTCACATCGAAGAACAAAAGTCTTCTCAATAGTAGGTAACCT
Source organism: Oreohelix idahoensis (assembly GCA_024509875.1). Taxonomy (NCBI): domain Eukaryota; kingdom Metazoa; phylum Mollusca; class Gastropoda; order Stylommatophora; family Oreohelicidae; genus Oreohelix; species Oreohelix idahoensis. The sequence continues at coordinate 157,112 of JAMPIV010023178.1, read as the reverse complement.
TAAGATAGGTGGAGATGAAAATAAAGTTTTAATCTGGTCCAATGAGGATTGGCATTCTTGAGACCAGCGGATCAGATTAGGCGATCCTTTTTTCAATAAGGTTGAAAGAGGTGCCATAATGGAGGATAGATTCGGAATGAATCGTCCATAAAATTGTATCAAACCTAAGAGACTACGTACTTGTTTTTTTCGTCTTAGGGACAGAAATGTTTAGTATTTTGGAAATATTGTGGTCCTCTGTCTTTAAGAGACCATGACCAACACGGTGACCCAGGAAAGAAATTTCACTAAATCCTATAAAGGCTTTAGAGGGTTTTGCAGTTAAATTATACTCGAGAAGAGTAGACAGCAATTCGTATAAACCCAAATAGTGATCTTCCCAGGAATCACTGAAGAGACAGATATCGTCTAAGTATGCTATGACATCTGTACGATATGAGAGAATTCGACGCATCATGCGTACGAATGTAGCAGGGGCGTTCATAAGGTTAAACGGCATGAAATTCCATTGAAATAAACCCCTAGGTGTAGAAAAAGCAGTAAGAGGTTTGGCGCGTTCAGTTAAAGAACTTGCCATTAACCTTTCGACAAATCGAGTTTGGTAAAGAATCTAGAATTAGAAAGTTTGTTTAGTAGCTCTTCTAATGAAGGCATAGGTTCAGCATCGAATTTCGTAACTTGGTTCAACTTTCGATAATCAACGCAAAGGCATATGTTATTGTCTTTTTTTCGAACAATAACCATGGACGAAGAATATGCTGAAGTGGATGGTTCAATTATTTTCAATTGTATCATTTCATCCAATTCTTTTTCGACTTGTGATTGAAAATGGATAGGTATAGGATAGGGTCTGACTCTAATAGGATTATGGTCAGTAAGTATTATGTCATTGTTGCGGTCATTTTTGACGGAGTTTCACACGTCAATTTATTTGTCGCATTTTTTGTTCACCCTGGTCTTTGCTGTGTCAGGTTGATGAGGGGTTATCTTCTCTTTTTGGTTCATTCATTGTGGTTGACCTTTAGGGTCATAGGTATAGAGTTCTGGGCTATGTGCCATGCGCAGTAGAGAGCGCGAAAATTAGACTTCCGTGAGGGAGAGATGTGTCCTGGCTTCTGGGACGAGAATGTCCATTGTATTTTGGGGAAGGAGAATCTTCGAAGTGACTGCGTCGTCAGTTTCCCCCCATTGATTTCTGTACGTCAGGAAAGACGACAGTGTTGTTATAGTGTTCTGAGGATTCTTTGCAAGGTAACACCGACCTTTTCATTATTATGCTTTCGGTGGCAGAATTTGTTAAAGGTACCTAGCCGTGAGGACAGCTCACAGATCCTGTATTCAGAACTTATATTTGATGCTCAAGATAGCTATTTAAGACTATTTGTCTTTACATGAACAGAAGTCCAGTGACGAAATTATAAATATGCTGGTATCTTAATACAAACATTATCGCAGGGTTGATGCAACCTATTTATGAAGAGTACACAGCTGACGTCATATTTAGGCCTGTGCAATGGCCACTATTCTACAGAATGAAAAGAAGTAACTGGCGTGTTATGCCAAGTTAAACGACGGCCCTGGTAACAGGATTACTTGAGTTGGGCTCGTCCTTTGTATGATGGAGTTAATCAGGTATCTGACGCGTTCAGTCAGTGATACCAAAGCGGCATTATAAACTGTACATTAAAGAACATACCACTATGGACCACGCCCACATATGTGAATGTTTACCAGCCTTAGAATACTGACATGTACCAAGCGATTTCAATTAACATGATGTACATGAACTTGTTGATATTGACTGTTCCTGTTGTGATTCCACTGTTGGTGCTGTGAATAAATGTATGAACTGTTTCCTGTAGTCACAACCATCATTGGCTTTTGTACGAGTGTGACTGGGTGAATGGTATACCACATGTGATCCTAAACACATTCGCGTCTGCACACCCATGTCTCACATCATCAGAACATCGTACAAGGACCATGTATGCTGTCAGCGGGAATGACCCAGATCTTCACGCACCATTACCCTGTTCAGGTGACATCGACACGCATACCTGGCCAATTACACATCAACATTTGCATCACGCAAAAAAGCAACCAACATTTCTGGTGTCCGTTACATAAAACACCTTAACATTTCTAGTACTGGAATAAAAGAACATTAACAGTCATGTTCAATGACATGTGTGTGTCCAGGAATGTCGGTAAGGAAATCCTGAAATGTTTGTAACATCGAAGAGACTTGTCGGTGTTCCTCAGCAGAAAGATTAGGAGAAACAGTAACGTTTTTTCAAGATTCCGTAGAATGAAGTGCGATCACAGGAAGAGGAAGATTGACATCTGAGAACGTAGTTTCCTCATCCTGTATAACCGACAGGGATGAGTAATGACCACAAGGGACTGGAGAATCGTCCGTCGCCTGGAAAATAGGCTACAAATAGTCCGGTCGTTAATGAAATTCCGTGAGCATATTTATATGAAAGTTTTATGCTTCCCATCAATATCGACAACATAGTCGACATCGGAAATTTTTGAGACTATCGCATACGGACCTTTCCATGCAATACGAAGTCTGTTCTCCCTAGAAGGAAGTAGAACGAGTGCTTTGTCACCCGGACAAAGTTGTCGTAGACATCTATTCTTATTTGCAAATTGCCTTGCCTTTTCTTTAGCAAATTCGGAAGAAGAAGTTGCTAGTTTGCATGCCTCGATGATCTTTTGCCTCAGAGCAATGACATACTCATATGAAGATTGTGTGTCATCGCTTATATTATCGGCAGTGATAAGATCGTGGAGCAAAGACATAGGTTCGCGCGGTTGCGCGCCAAAGACAAGTTCAAACGGAGAAAACCCTGTATGTTCATTGGGAACCTCTCTATAAGCGAAGAGAGCCGCGGTTAAGACCCTGTCTCAATCCTGAGGATGATCCTCAGTTATCTTCCCAAGTAAAGTCTTGAGTGTTCTATTTAAACGCTCAACTAACCCGTTTGACATTGGGTGATTAAATACTGCTGAGAGACATTTTAATATGTAGAGTAGACATTACCTGTGACATAGTGTCAGATATAAGTTGCGTGCCATGGTCTGACAATATTTCTCTGGGGAAACCCAAACGAGAAAATATCAGCCAAAGAGCGTCTGTGATATCGGCAGTGGAGATGCTCTTAAGAGGTATAGCCTCTGGCGAACGTGTGCACATGTTGTCACATGTAAGGATAAACTGATGTCCTCTGGCGGACTTGATCCTAAAAGGACCAATAATATATTGCCATTTTCTGAAATGAAAAGCCGAATATATGTCATGCAGCCTGGAAGGCGCTGCATGTCGTGGTCCTCTAGGATTGTGACCTCTTGACATATTTTGCAAGATGAACCAGTAAGTATGGGGCCTTGTACAAGGGATGGCCATAAAGAAAAGCCGTGCAAAGGAATCTCGTTGTTGGAAAAACCCATATGTCCCAGCACGGTTGCGGAGCAAATCGAAGGGGTTTTTCAAACCTAGTTCAGGTAACCAAGTAGCAAGTAATAGTCCTTGGGACCTGCATCAACCGATGCAGCACAATACAGCGACATGTGAGCTAGGAAAACATCTCGTGACGACGACTTTCGAAGACAGGCTATGAGCCAGAAATCGTTCACGACCAAAAATCGATAGAGTTAATGAAAATGTTAATTTACCTTGCTTTCATGAAATACACAGAAATATCACGCCTCCCGACATGTGGGAAACACTAGAGGTATTATCTCGAATAAACGAAATATCCATTAAGAGGACTACACATCCCTGACAGAACAAAAACTAGCGGAGATCCCGTCTTCAACGAGGCATCTCTTTCGCCATTCCAAATCGCTCACTCCCCTAGTGGTGGGCGGAAACCGATCGACCAAGAAGCAAGACAAGTCATGCGCAGTCCAGCGCAAAATGACCACAGCTCAAACTTAACTGCATTCGATACCAACGCGAGAAGACAAATGCTTACCGAGAAAAGTGACTATAAATTTCAAGCAGTTGTTGCCCTTGCGTTATAAAATAGATATTGAAATAAAACGATGTTGCGAGAATTTATCACGCAACAATCACATTTTTTTCGCTAGAATGAAGAATTTTTGTAAAGAAGGATCTTCTTCTTGCAATTTTATGAAAGAGTCACGTGAAATAATCAAGTGATTATCTTGGCTATGTACTTCTTTGTTATCAGTTAATGAAGTTTGAGGTGTCTCCAGAGCTTGTGCTCTTGTGACCACTGCATTAGTAGCTTGAATATTTTGTTCTTCCCAAGCAGCAATCTGCTGTGGGGTAAATTCTCTAACTCCGTGAATACGACCGATAATAAGGTCCGCAATAGGGTTTGGTAGAAGACACGCGTGGACATCTCCCGTAAAAAAGGGAGTAGCAATATGTATTATGGCAGTATGATACTTTTCCAAAGTGCCACCGAATGTGACACATTTGATCACCTTTCCTGTAGCACAGGTTGGATCTACTAGAGATTGCTTAACTCCAATATGTAGTGCATCCAGAATAAAAAAGAACTGAGACTGGATTACTATTTACTAGACCTTTATGTAGGATAAGAGAACCTCTCCCGTCATGCGCAACTGCAGCGGGAAGGGGGTGACCTCAGCTCAAGGTAGTTACAGTAGTCGGATCGAACAAAGTAGAGCATTGGGGCATTTAGTTGCTCTCCCAAAGCCAAAGGCAGAACATGTGATAGCGCTAGAGTTTTTATTATCATTGTCCTATTTACAGGCTCCCTGAGACTCTTGCTGTACAGAGTTTGCCTGTTGATATCTCTTTTTTATGTTCAGTTCTACCGCGACTATTATTGCCTCTGAAATTATCATTGTATTCTCTATTGTAACTGTTATCCTGGTTTGAATCCCAGTTTCCATAGTGATCATTATCATTTCCCAATTGATGAGAACATATATTAGTTTGATTTTGAGGTCTACGCGAAAAATAGTTTTGGTAGCCTCTATTATTCCCTCTGCAAAAATGTCTATAATTATTGGGTGTAGAATAACGAGGACTGTCAGCTCGTCTCCAATTTTTCGAAGAAGAATCACCATGTGATTGATTGCCCTGATTCTGAGCATAATTCTGGTTACTCTTTCTATTAAAATGTTGTTGAGTACCCTGAAATTTGCGCATGAAGTTTGGGCCATATGGTGCTGCTGAAGCAACTGGCAAACCTTCTTTCACTTTAGAGTTGCTAATGGTTACGTGAGGGTGCGCAGTGACATATTGGCAACAATATTCTTCCATTTCTTTTATGTTTTTAGGCTTACGCTCATGAAGAAAAGCAAGAAAAGACTCGTTGACAGAAGACATAACTTTGTCTCTAAGTAGTAAGTCCATAAGTGCTTCAAATGTATGTTCTGTCTTAGACAGCTCAACCCAACGTGTAAATGTGAGCCGTATTTTTGCAATAAATTCAGAGAATTCTACTCCAGTCTCTGGCATCATATTTTTAAATTGAAGACGATAGCCGTCTTCGTTAAGTTGGTATTTCTTTAACAAAGCCGCCCTGACAACCTCATAATTGTTCTTGTTAGGATCATCCACCATGCTTTACATACTCAGAGCTTCACCTTTAAGTATATTGGACAACTGATCTACATATAGTGATTTATCTATATTATGTGTTTTACATGAACGTTCGAATCTATCCAGATAGAACGTTATATCGTCACTGGAAGCATTGAATGCTGGTAGTTTAATCTTGAAATTACTAGCATTAGACTTATCAGAAGATGACACCTTATTTGGATCATTAGCATTACCCATTTTCATCAATTTCAATTTCTCTATCTCCAAAGCTAAGAGTTTTTCTTCATGCTACATATTTGCTTTTCTCTCCTCGGCTTCTCTTTGTAACCTTCTTTCTTCAGCCTCAGCTTCTCTTTGTAACTTTTTCTCTTCAGCCTCTTTTTCTAGTCCTTTATTTTCAGCCTCTTTTTAAGGCTTTTATTCTCAGCCTCTTTTTCTAATCTTTTATTTTCAGCCTCTTTTTCTAGTCGTTTATTCTCAGCTTCTCTTTTTTGTTTTTCCATTTCCATCTGGAATTTCCTTTCTTCTGCCTCAGCTTCTATTTTCATTCTCTTTTCTTCCGACTTCAATGCCTAGGCATATTGAATAATCGCAAATTCTTCCAATTTATCACCAGTCTTGCCAAGGGATTTCCCTTGCTCAATAAAGTACTCAAGTGTAGACATATTGTCTCGATAATATGAGTTTAAAACCTGAAATAATTAATTATCTTATTTCAACCTTAATGGTAACAAGTCTTAAATAAAGTACTTGTATAATCACATTACATTACCCCAATCTCTGTGGGAGACAGGTCCTTGGAAGAGAACTTATATAATCAACTGTATAATAATAATAATACCAGTCAATTCTTTATCATAAGTGCACTACACAGCTAATAGTGCATGACCAAATCCACCAGTTAGTTATCATAAGTGCACTACACAGCTAATAGTGCATGAGCAAATCCACCAGTTAGTTATCATAAGTGCACTACACAGCTAATAGTGCATGACCATATATTTATTAATATTGAATGATAACCAAGAACAATGTAAACAATAACAAAGATCAAAGACAATACGAAAACATTCGCAAAAGTCAACTAAATAAACAACAAAACTAAAGAAAATATCACAAAAAATGTGATGACAGATGCGAAAAAGTAAACAAACAAATGACGTCACAGTGTATAAACAGAAGGGTGTATAGAACTAAATAATAGAAAAGAGGAGACCTACAAATACAAACAAATGAAATCAGAACTAAAGAACAGAAAAAATATAACGAAAACAACGGAAAGTACAGTTCGTCACACCTAACAGAAATAGCAACAAAAGACGCTAGCAAATTTCACAAGGAAATTTGCAGAGTCCCTACAGAAACGCTGATATAGGACCTCTGGCACGTGGTATCACCTATAATCAGACATCGCCCAACCTAAAGACCCGCAAAAATATCAACATACAAATAACACATATAAACATGAAAACACAAAAGCATAAATAAGGATATTCAAATGTGGAAGGCTTAGTTCATACACAAGACGATGCACAGTTCACGACACAAAACAGACCACTTATCTTTATAGTCCTATCGTCAACAACGATGAAGATCTATCGTCAACGTTCTGAGGATAAAATGATCCAACGCTGAACACATCTGAACTTGCTTCCAAAATGATGATGATAACAACCGTACTTGAACTTCTCATCTATTGCAGCTGAACTCGCATCTCAAAATGATGATGATAATACTGCAGCTGAACTTGCTTCTCAAAATGATGATGATAATACTGCCGTGAGCTTGCTTCTCAAAATGATGATGATAATACTGCAGCTGAACTTGAAACGGCACTTGACCTGATGACCTAGTTACGTCCTGTGAGCTGGTGTAGTGGGTGTGTCAACAACAACACAGTGCTGAGTACATTCCATTGTAGGCGAACTTGAAACTTCCAATAAGTCCCATCAAAACTGATACACCATAAATGTTAAGGTGCAAATGGCCATAAATGTTAAGATGTATTTGGAGGCCAGTAGTAGTGTAACGAGCTGTCTCTTAAGTGTGTAAGGCTCGTACAATGTAAACAGTCTGGAATGTCACTGTATGCGTTGAAGCGTGGCGGGTGCCCGTGACACAAATAGCATAGGTACAGTTTGGCCACTGTAAATATTAAGTGTTGAATGTTGACGAATGTCCAGAGTCAGTATTCATATGGTTCCGCTCAATGCGGGCTGACATGAGTGTATATAGGCCCTGGTTGGCCCCAACAATACTGGTATTCGTGTGGATGTCTTGAGGTGTAGTATGAAGTGTGTAGAGTGAGTGAATCTCAATGGTTTGCGAATGCGTGTTGAAAAGGTTCGTGGAAGTAGGGAAAATCAGGCATCAAATGACAGCACACTCTGTAGCTAGACATGTAGCAATTCAAAGAGTTCTGGAACACCTCTGACGTTTACAGGACTTTATTACGCCACAAGCGACAGTTACGCCGACATGAATATAAATCGTCATAGAACAGTTCATGGTCATGATATATTAATAAAGTTCATCATCCAGCTATGCATGTATCTAGTAAAGCTGATCTCGTACAATTCTCTCACTCATCAGCTTCAGGGAAGGTATATCCCATATGTGAGTTTAAACAAACTCTACTCTGACATCAGTAAGTCAGATATTAGATATCTCCAACCGGCCGCACAAAATGGCGGACTTACAGTTCAAAATGTCCTTCGGGTGATTCTTCATCAAACAAGGGGAATCCCACCTTGTATACCTAGTATCGCCGGCATGCGGGATACAAAACAATATATAAGTACTTCGGGCATGCACCAGCCTAGTGCATAATATCAGAATACATAGTGGGCTTCCTTTCAAGGATACGTAGGTGGATCGTTTTCCCGCTCAGGGAAAAATCATAAGCTGTCGATAATACGAGTCATGAAGATTCTAGCAAATAAGGGAAACAGTTCAAAGAGTCAATTACCTTCTGTCCCTTCAGAATAAATATTACCACACTCACATCGCCTCCTAGGCGGTCAGAATATACACATGAAATAATATATGACATCTTGTCACAGAGGACTTGTCAAAAGACATCTTGACTCTCTTAATCACAGCCCGATACTCCGTAATGGCCTCTTCAAAATCCCGCCAGAAGCTACGCATGCGCACTGACACGCAAGACCTTTTGAGCACAGCTCAAAGTAGACGGTTTAAAACCATATCAGGCAAAACTGACATCGGTTTTTAAATCACCCCACAGACATAAGAGACAAGTGGGATCACTACCCTGTCAACTATCATCCCAACAAAAACATGGATTAATGCCCTTAGACTAGGAAATTAATTTTTTTTTTTAATTTTTTTTTTCTATAACCAGCGGCACTCGAGCTTTCTAGCCCTTTTGGCCCAATGACATGTCACTGCGAGGCTGAGGGGTCAGTGGACTTTCCTTCCAACCCGGTCAGGAGCTTCGCTCCTTCCCATCCACACGGGATTTATGTGCAGGATCCGTTCAGATTATTCAGTCAAATTTCCGGACGTAAACATTTCTTCAAACGCCGACGCCCGGGTTTGAACCATGAACACCTGGTCGCCAGTACAACGTTGTAGCCATTACACCAGCGCGGCTCCCGTGGAAATTATTAATAATGTTCCCAGCCTTTAATCAGGCACTTTTACATACATAGACTCAGCAAACTGACCGCTACAGCAATATTTGTTCAAAGCGGTCACGTATAGTGATCTAGCCGCGGATCTAAGACACAATGGGTTCACTGCAAGGGTCAAGGCTGTTGAGTGGGTGCAAGAGGGCTCGTCGCATCAGTGTATGATGTATTGAAACTGTTGGGGCTGAGGGGACAGTCGAGAACAAGGGCACTGAAGAGACTTATTGAAACTGCGGAAAAAGCATCATGCTGGCTGTGGAACAACCGCATTGTGCTATGGAACTCGGGACAGTAAACTCTATCGCCACCTGCGTTACTGGAATCATCCGGAAAGTGGAAATTTTTCCAAGTCCGCAATACATTGGGTTTTTCGTTGTATCAGTGAAAGGACAGTGGCTTACATGTAACACGCGGCATATAATACATGAGGTGTCGGGCGCAAGTGGATTTCAGTTCCTAGCGCGCAGTGGCTTCAAGCCTCGTTGGTTTTGCGCAGGTGGGTCAGTGTCTGTCCCTAGTCGTGGTGTGCTGTGGCACAATAATCTGTTTTCAAAATAAGGTTTACTTTCACAATGGCCTCCATCTGGCAGAATTGTGGATTTTAAAGCTGCAACTAAGGTGGAGTGGGTTCATTTTCTACATAAGACAACAAGAGGCGGAGACACTTGGGAGTCATGACCCAGGTTCCCCCCCCCCCTTCCCTTTAGAGTGTAAAGGATAATAAAAGGGCCGAAACACTTGTTCGACGGGGGGACTGCTTCTGATGATCAGATTGCCTCCTGTTGTATTGCTCTGTATAGAGTTTCCTATCATGTTGGAGTGAAGTGTTAGAGACTTTACAATACTATGTCTCAGCTATATGCGATGGGGTGACCGATTTCATTTCTCCCTACGTTTGCCTTATAAAACTTCTGCGGAATCAGATACCAATTTGTACAGCTGGCTGAACTGAAGCGTCCAGCTACCATGTTTTAAAGCCGGTAACTTTGCTTAGTGAATCAAGGATTTAACCACAGTGCTACTCGTCGTTCTCTAAACAACATCAAACCAACTAAATTACTCAAATTTTTGCAGAAAGCGTTGACTCCCTCTTCTTCGCTCACTATCAATTAATTTCATCTCTCTTATAAAGTTATCAGGCTTCTTTCGTTATCATGCAGTTTCTACCCCCCCCCCTTTTCCCCCGGGGGCAGCTGTGTTGGAGAAGGCCATGCTGCTGCTCTGCTTCTCTATTGGAGTGGACAGTATTGGAGGACACATTCAACATTCCTCCCCACATAGACACACATTCTGTCTGTCCTCCCCACATAGACACAAATCTGTCTGTCCTCCCCACATAGACACAAATCTGTCTGATTTTTAATTTGTTGTACAGACGACATTTCAGTCTTCAATGACTGTTTTTGGTTCAGATAGACAGTATAGTGAATACAGCAGGGGAAAAACGCTTTTGTAAACATAAAATGAGCCAGGCGTTGCAAGTTAACTTAATGAATTTGTATTGAGGAATTGTTGCATGGCAACATGAAACAGACAATTTACTGACAAGTGACATCCAAGACTAAAACAAAATAAATGAACATTGCTGCAGAAAAAGATAAATAACACATAAGGAAGGGAAACCCGAGGCCTGTAAACAGTAAATTAATATTAGACAAACATAAAGGTATGTTTTCAGGCACTCGTAAGAAATAAAGAAGTAGAACACTTGGACAACAGAAAAACAACAGACGTGAGTGGCTTACCCAGGGTTCGAACCCCGTACCTTCCGTACGACAACTCCGCCTAGCTATCAAGCGAATCACACTGACCCCACGGCCAGCTAGGCATCCCCAAAAAAAGATGCTTTGCTGGCTATTTATCAGTACGAAACACATAAGATAACACCGGAAGTATACAGTGGGCAACTCAGCCCTTAAATGACGCAATCACTTCTATTGTTCTCCTATTAACAGTATGTGTCAGTCCAAACAAGACAAAGACCTTGATACTGGGTCCAGTAAATAGTAGAAGACTTAAGGACATTAGTATAGAACAGAGGGTAGGTTTCTGGTATTGTATAAACATAAATAACACATAAGGAAGGGAAACCCGAGGCCTGTAAACAGTAAATTAATTTACGGGGTTCGAACCCTGGGTAAGCCACTCACGTCTGTTGTTTTTCTGTTGTCCAAGTGTTCTACTTCTTTATTTCTTACGAGTGCCTGAAAACATACCTTTATGTTTGTCTAATATTAATTTACTGTTTACAGGCCTCGGGTTTCCCTTCCTTATGTGTTATTTATGTTTATACAATACCAGAAACCTACCCTCTGTTCTATACTAATGTCTTTAAGTCTTCTACTATTTACTGGACCCAGTATCAAGGTCTTTGTCTTGTTTGGACTGACACATACTGTTAATAGGAGAACAACAGAAGTGATTGCGTCATTTAAGGGCTGAGTTGCCCACTGTATACTTCCGGTGTTATCTTATGTGTTTCGTACTGATAAATAGCCAGCAAAGCATCTTTTTTTGGGGATGCCTAGCTGGCCGTGGGGTCAGTGTGATTCGCTTGATAGCTAGGCGGAGTTGTCGTACGGAAGGTACGGGGTTCGAACCCTGGGTAAGCCACTCACGTCTGTTGTTTTTCTGTTGTCCAAGTGTTCTACTTCTTTATTTCTTACGAGTGCCTGAAAACATACCTTTATGTTTGTCTAATATTAATTTACTGCAGAAAAAGAGCACGATAAGAAAAAGAAAGTAACAAAACATTGAATTCGCACTGTTAACACACCTAGACAAGAAGAAGAAAACATGAAAGTAGATTTTGTGATAGAAAAAACTACAGAAAAATGAAAAAGTAAAAAAAAAAAACACACACACACACTCACGAATGCAGATTTAGGCAATAATCAACAACACATCATTTGTTATTGGTTCATTATTGCAGGCATACAGCCAACGACTGTACTGAAAGATAACATGCACACCAACGTAGACAATATTTATGTTATTTTTTAAAGGTTTGGTCAAGCTTTTGCGAATGCCCAACAAGGTGACGTTGTTCAGTTTTCTGATCTAGTTATCTGTATTACAGTGCACAGAATTTACCGACATGTATGTATTTACATCTTGTCATGTTTTTGTCTACAATTAATAGTCCAACAACAAAAGTTTTGATTCAACAAAAAGCCATTTAATTTGTATCATGTCTTCACAGACGTCCATATATTCTCTCATTATAGCATCACTTTTAGTTAAGCGTTTTTTTGTATTTCTCCTTTTATGACGGAGTTGTTATCTTCCAAGTGTTTGCTTGTGAACAAATATTTCTGCAACTAACATTGTTGAACAAGAGCATTATATTTTCTGTCTTGAATGCTTACGTGCTGTTGTAAACAATAGTAAAATAACGTATTTGTGTATTTTTAAAAAAAAATTCAGCGAAGTAATTTGCTAATTATCATATAAATTTGCAATGTCAGTTAAATTAGATATGCCTTGCATGTTTAACCGATGTGAGAAGTAAGTCTACTCTCGAGTGCTAGGGTACCTGTTGTCAATGATACGGAGCCATGTCGTTTGCAGCAAGCTGCATAGAGCTTGCGCCAGTCCACGAATCGCCACGCGTAGAGGAAAGGATTGGTCACTGAGTTAAAAGTGGCCAGAACGGGCAGGACGTTAGCCACCCCTTCCAGTGATGCTTTTTGGCTCAAGTCTTCAACCGTGGCCATCCAAATCCACATGCCTAGTACTGGAAGAGTGAGTACGGCGTTCCAGAACGCCAGAATTGTCAAAGTCACAATAGTTGTACGCATTTTCTTGGACATGCTTGGCACAGGTGATCTGCTGTGGTTTCCAATATCCTCGTTACTTGTGGACTTAGCCTCAGCTTGACAAATGTTGCCACTATTACTGATTTGAGAGTTGGATCCATTAGATGGCAAAAGGGAAAATGTGCGTATTGAATCTTGACCTCGAGGCATTTGTAAATTATTTGCTATGGGTGTATCGTTACATTTTAAAATACTTATAGATTTCGGATGTACATCATCTGAAACTCCAAATGGAATTTTATTCTGAGATTGTAATGTTGAGTTGTTAGTCGACGTATAAGCAAATGAAGGTGCTTCTACACTAGTGCTTTCCTGAAACGAAAATATTGTATTGACACTGTCTTCTTTATAAGTAATACTTTGACGTACACAGTTAGTGTGCTTGGCGCTGACGGAATATACCTTTCTGTTTAGTGTTGAGCTGCAATCTTCAGTGGACGCTGATGTTTTAGATAATCCCGTTTGAATGGATAGTAACGAAGTATCTCTCTGTCGTGAATAAAACTCCTCACCTGTTTGCTCGGAATTGGCGTAGAGCTGTCTCGCGTTTAGCGGTACATTTCGTTCTCGAACAGCCAAGATGTCTGCAGTATTTCGATCATTTTTAGCCAAATACTTCGGCACTGAAAGCAACTGAGGCAATTGAGAAGTGTCTCCAGTGTTGAATGTGACGTTTTCCACATGCCTATTTTTGTTGTACACGCTACCAACAGATCTTGCCGATCGCAACTTCACAGCCACTGCAACGTTCAAGGCCGCCATGCCAAAAGAACATAACAGACAGTGACTAGCAAAGATCACTAAAATAGCAGGTGGAGCTTGAATTAAGAGAGAGCAATTCGGTGCTTTTCGTCCCCCTAAAGCTAAACTTAAAATAGTCATGAATAAAATTAAAGTCCACGATACAAGCGTGACAACCACAGCTCGTTGTGTGGTAACAATGACGCTAAAATGTGTTGCTTTGTAGACCGCAATGAAATTATATCCAGCCAGACCAAGTACAGCTGAATATGAAACGGGAGAAGGCACTACTAACATAGCTGTCAACACAGGACATCCGAACGTCAATGTTGATTCGTTCCACTCTATGACAGTATTGACAAAAACTCCTGTCAGGAAGATGCAGTCGCTTCCAATTAGATTAAAAAGCGTCACTTTAAGCGGGAGTCTGATTTTTGGGGAGTAAACCACATAGGTAAAGGCTGCGACGTTAATAATTATGCCCAACGCTGCCAACGGTCCAACGTTCACCACCATAAACTTCTTGCTGGTTGCTCCAACCACCGAAAGTGACTGGTTGGAAATGTTTAATGCCATGGCACAGTGAGGCAATGAAACAAAGGTCTATAAATTCATTCTGTTGAATTATGAATACTGTCATAAATTAATAAATAAAAAAAAGCGTCAACTGTACAAATTTTTCCGCCATCGAGTGTCATTTGTGAAAAAATTTGACTGGTATGGCACAGAGATGCGAACATTTATATAGATTTATTCCTTTAAACGCTTCACTAAAAAGGTTCAATTCTGAAAGGATATTATTTCTCTAAAGTTACTTTGGTGTGCAGCTTGAGACCAGTTTGCGAAGTGTCTTGCAGTCTTATCCTTAGAAACTTCACTTCAGGACATTTACCCCACCGTTATATAACTCTTAGTACTTCGAGTCTAGCACGTGAGAGGTATCACCCATATCCGTACTGCTAAATCTTCGTCATTTGTGAAAGATTAGATGATCTCGATATTACTGAAGAACTCGGGCTGTTTTTCGTACACTCTATTGTGGTTGAAGTATTCACTGTAATATCAATTGTTGTTTCACTGTAATATCAACTGTTGTTTCAATGTAATATCAACTGTTGTTTCACTGCAATATCAACTGTTGTTTCACTGTAATATCAATTGTTGTTTCAATGTAATATCAACTGTTGTTTCACTGTAATATCTGCAATTGTTTAAGCGTTATATCTACTGTTATTTCACTGGAATATTCACCGCTATTTATCTGCAACATCTACTGTTGTTTCACTGCACTTTCCCAATATTGTTTCACTGTAGTATCAACTGTTGTTTCTCTGTAATATCTACTGCTGTTACTCTGTAATATCCACTGCTGTTTCTCTGTAATATCCACTGCTGTTTCTCTGTAATATCCAATGCTGGTTCACTGAAGTATATACAGTTTTTTTCAATGTCATATCTATTGTTGTTTCGTTGTATTATCCACAGCTGTTTCACTGTCAAACCACTATTGATTCACTCTAATATCCACTGCTCTTTCACTACCGTTTCGCTGTAATATGCATTACTATTTAGTGACGATATCCTGTAGAATCTGGCACATTCACATGACCTACTTTTGTTTGTTTATCGCTTTCATTAAGAAAGTAAATTGTAGATTTTCATTGGTTCTAATGTCTTAGGATACCGATCAGGGAAATTCCAGCATGAGGTATCTTGTGAAGCGTTGTCCTTCGCCTCGAAAAAGAAGAACGATTAGTATATATCACCTGCCAAACAAAAAATGGAAACACAACTAAGGTTATAATTTATTAATACAAAAGAATAATAGCAAAGACTATCTTAGAGAACAAAAACTATGGAGAAATATTTTGTCTTACAACAGAAAAAATCATTTAGTTAGATGTA
This sequence comes from Oreohelix idahoensis, assembly GCA_024509875.1. Lineage (NCBI taxonomy): Eukaryota > Metazoa > Mollusca > Gastropoda > Stylommatophora > Oreohelicidae > Oreohelix > Oreohelix idahoensis. Next base: position 141,441 of record JAMPIV010023178.1, on the reverse strand, counting down.
CAGCAAATATAAAGAATATAAATAGAAAAACTAGTCGGGCAAACTAAATAAGGCAATGATCAGTAAACATGAGAAGAGAATATGAAACGATAAGAATAAAATAAGAAAAGAAATGAGGAAGAAAAATAACGAATGGAAGAAGATAATGAGAAGATAAAAATACCAACATTATCAAGAAAAGAGAAGGAAAAAGATTTTATATAACGAAAGCCAGAAAGACTCTAAAAGAAAAAACAAGAAAGGTAGAACAAACAGGAACTTAATGAATCGATCAATTATTCAAGCAATCAATATTTACCCACGATAAATGTACCACGCAATGTAATGCACCGGTGGTAAATATTCAACAAAAAACCGCGTCTGAAAACAAACGGATTCATCCAGGATTGTTATCTGAACACAAGTTTTGTTTTCTAGAAACCTAGCTGCGTTGACACAAACGTGGCAGATTATTGTTCACTTAAACATCTCTGTGGCACCAGCGTGACCTGTCTGTGAACAGAAGACTCTCCTCTTCGCTAAGTACGAGTGCTAAAGCCCGGATACGCCAGAGTGAACAACTGAATATAACCGAGCTCCCGTGTACTTAAGAATATGCATCGCGCACTTGGTGATCGCGTGTGGCATTATATTTCAAGAGAGAAAATTGTTATTATGAAACATAAAACAGGAGATTAGATTTCGGAAAAATGAAAGGTTGGGTGGATGGATGATTACTTCGGTCAATTCGTTGTCATGGTTATGGCTTAGCGTATCACAGAGCTGAGCTTTTTTACGTTATGTGAAGACCATGTTAGTTGTCGCTGTTGTTATTATTACTAATTATGATCATCATCATGTTTTCTTTTCTGCTATCGATGGGGCATGGAACCACTTCTATTACTCTGCCATCTTGCAGAAAACCTACCTAAAAAGTGATCCCACTACTATAGCTACAGCCAGCTTCCTGGGTGGGAACCTGCATAAAAAGTAAAAAGTACTTCAGGAGTGGTTTCTGTAGCATATTTCTCTACACGATGAGATTGCCTGCCCAATGATGGAGCTTAGGGCTCCCTATACAGATGGCGTCCTTGCAGAACGCCTCACAAGCATGCACGTGCTCTTGCAGCAGTGGTTTATACTGCAGTATGTTTTATATGACGAAGTTGCCCACCCCAAGCACGTGCTCGTATTAGTCACCTTGTATGACTGCCTGAAGGAAGTAGTATTTATATATTATATGTCTTTGTTTTACAACAGAGACCGGGTAAATACACGGGAACAGCCAAATATACAAACTCATATAAGTGGTCTGATATGTTCCATAGCTAGGTGTATCGTCTGTGCATCTATTTGATTGCTATTCTTCATCACTTCTGGTATTTTGTCAATTAGCTCTGGTAAACGTGTTCTCTTCTACGGTGAGAACATGCTCAAAGTCTTTATGGACTCTGTCTTTATTTGTCGGTCTGTACTCTGGGATCAAGCTATGTGGCCTTCTCCGACCCAGTTGAGGTAGAAACAGTATGGTGATGAGAGAAAGATAATTGCCAGTTTTATAAGAGAGATAGATGTGGTTATCCGAGAGCGAACGACGAAGAAGAATATAAGGGGCCTACGACCGAGGAAGTAGTAGTTTTAGTATTTCTTTATCTCTTTAGAGACCCCACTGTAACTCTTTTTATCACCTTCTCCTTGTGGCTTATTAAGCCTCAATATCCAACTGGTCCTCCTAGCAAGAGGCTTGGGCCAAAGCATTCATGAGCTCTGCCAGTTGTGGTTTCTGTAGTATTTTATTTTTCCATGACCAGGTTACCAGCCAAATGCACAGCTTCATATTAATAACCTCTTGCAAAATGTCAGAGATCAGCTGATCTTTTTTTGTCTCAACAGAAACGCGTGAAAACAACACAAGACATTATTTGTATTAATATATATTGTTGTTGTGTCACCGGAAGGCCTACTACTGATACCATAGCATCATTCGTGCTATTAGTTATCAGTTAGATTAGGAAGAATAGTTACAAGGTTTTATTGAAATAGACTCGAGATACGCAGTTATCAGATTGAGACTGAAACTAGGATAAATAGCGAATCAACGCTAACTTTTGGCGAAAGTTGCTCAGCAACCGATGACGTAAATCGGAATAGCCGAGACACTCCATCGGTAGGCATGTGAGATCCAATAAAATAAATTAAGATCCACAGAAGCCAGTTTCTACGGATGTACAACTGTTGGTCTTGAAGTTATCAAGATATTAACTCTGTAAAGCAGATAGTTTTTTTTTAATGTTGGAAATTCACATTTGCCTGTAAGTAGATCTTCGTGTGACCTTTTTAATGTTTCAGAAATAAAACTTAGTAAGGCCAGAAATGCCTAAATGTCGGAAGGATGAGCTGAACTCCACAAAGACATATTTTTATGAGGATTTGTAAATGAATGCATGCAAATGACTATGTTTGGGGATTGTATATACAAGAAAATAAACTTGTTTTATTGGATCCTGAGGACTTGCTTAACTACCTCATGTTGAAGATTTTTACATTAAATGGTGAACATGGAGTATGCTAATAAAAGTCACACAATATTAAACACCACAGAGGAATTTTGGAACGAACTTGGTTACAATTATCATCAAGAAATACTATCTCTGGCAGTATACCAGTACCTTGACTTGAGTGATACAATTAACAAACACACAAGAAAACTAGAGCATATATGCCTTACTATTGAAAGAATCTACACACCCCACGGTCACACTATTGGCTATATAGTGCCGTAACCAGACCTCTGAGTGACATAGCATACAGGAGAGGATAGACTGAACGAATCTGATATACCTAAAACTCTACCAATGGACCAATGTCAACAACAAATGGCGCAGTCACTACCTCAACAACAATACCAACAGGCTTCTAATATCCCGCTCCCCACTGAGCAGGAGTCAACTATGACAGCCCTCCAGAGGATAACAGATACACTATCCAACGTTGACCACTACGCCAAGTTCAACCAAATACGATCAGTGATAACTCCCTTCGCAGGAGAGGCGAAACTTTTTAGGAAGTGGCTCATGGACATTGAATAATTTTCTTCAATGATAAATGCTTTCACGGATGCAGACAAAAAACGAGTTGCATTTTTGTCCAGTGATTCGCTGGTCACAGATTTTGTACGAAGGCGTATGAAACTCTATTCAGACGAGACATATAACTCCCTCAAGAAGGAACTAGTGAGTAGATACAGTGACATAATTGACAACCAGCACGCTTGGTCACTACTTAGAAAGATCAGACAAGAAAGGAATGAACAAGTCCAATTCTACGAAGACCGTTTGTTGAATCTTGCTGAAGAAGCATTTTTAGATGGATCTATCCCATCACCAGAGCTCGAGCGTCATTTGGTTGGAATATTCGTTGATGGACTCCATGCCGACAATCTGAAACTTCATCTTATCCGTAAAGATGCGAAAACAATAACGGAGACAATTCAGGCTGCAGTGGCAGAGGATAATGTTCACAGAAAGTTCCACCAGAGAATAGGTAGGGAGCCAAGATTTGATGCAGTCCTCGATCACGAACCCATGGAAGTAGACCATGCAAGACAACAATGGCGTCGACCTGACACCCACAGACACCATAACCATACTGGACGTGATGTACAACAGCCTTCATATGGACCAGTACACAGACAGAATGTACACAATGTGTCCACAATCATCTGCTATAATTACAATATAAAAGGACATATGTCTAAAAATTGCAGAAACAGAAACGCAGATAACCACCACAGGCAGTTTCCAGTTACTCAATGGCAGAACTCAAGAGATAATGGATACCAAAGTCAACAACACTACCCACAGGGTAATTACAATTATGGACAACAAAGACCCAATACCCAGCACAGTTTCTCCAGAGGTCGTCTGTCGTGAAATATTCTAATCCACATATATAAATTATCAGGTAAATATAAAGCCTAACAAATAAATTCTAATAAAGAAAAGAGCAATGGTAAAATAACAGTGCTGTCACCAAGAATGTACTCGAAAATCCCCTTTGTTTTATGCTTCGTCTGCAAATTGTAACGCTTTCACGTTGATAGTAAAAGCCTACTATATTATTACCCGCTTTCTTCAATGAAACGTGTGCTGTATTTCTTGGAAAAACATTTGAGATACGCAAGCTGAACAATGACCTAATTTTAATATTTCATTCATTCCATTTTATACACAGCGTAACTAAAAGACAGATAAAGCAGGATAGAGAGAAGGGAGAGGCAGAAAGCCGAACGCATGCAAAATTAAACACGCGTCTCGCTATTAATGCCACCCCAACAAGCGTAACGCGATACACAATTACTACTATCACGCGTGTAAGGCCACATGCACTAACTTTTTCGGACGGACAGTGATAAAAACACTAACCTTCCCAGAGTTAGGTTTTAAAATCACGAAAAACGCTTATTAGAAAAGATAACATTAGATGGGTTTACGTTTGAAAACATTACAGTACCCAGACAGCACATCTTCGAAACAGGAGGTAGAAGAAATTGCATATTTTGAACGCAGCCACTTAGCTCTTTTAAATTTGTATATTTGGGTTCCTTAGGGCTTGCTGACAAAGAATATGTAAAACGTTACGCAAATAGTCTAGGAATTAACAAGTTATAACCAAAATAAAATAGTGGGGATGCCTGACAGCATGAAATCATTTCTGCTCATAAAATTTTTTTATAACGTGTTTGAAAAAACCTTACGTACGGAATTAGCCTACCATGTAAACTCCAAATTGATTGGAGCGCAACAACTATAAGACTAAACACGATTGGTCGGACTATAAATACTATCTTTGGTTGTTAGGGGAGACGTAGGAAGGTAAAATTTTTTCAAACACTTGTCGAAACGTGGCTCCATTGGCCAGACTCGCTGATATAATCACTTAGGAGCGTTAGTTCGAGACCACTAGTTCAAATAAGCTTGATAAAGCAACAGTGCGTTGAAGCCAGCTCATATTTTTGCTAAATAAAAGCCTGGAACATAAGCAGATGGGAATTTGTGCCAGTATTTGTGCCAGAATTCATTGATAGTCAACGTATCTGTGTTTATTCTATGAATTGTGGTAAGCTTGAAACATTCAGTATCTTTTAATGAAAATTGAATGTGAATTGTTAATTTATGCCTGTATATATGTGTAGTTCAGTAGCAAACATGATGTAAAGCCTATAATGCTCCAGCCTGAACAGAAGGTGTCGGAGGAAAGTAAAACGGCATGGAATGGCCAAACAGTACACTGACACCTAGATGATTGACTAGAAAGAAATAATGCTGGAATTGCAGAGGCGTAGTAACCATTAAGTAGGTTAATACTGGTATAAAGTATTTCAGATGAAGCTGACAGTTGGCCTAACGCTCTGAACTCAATGTTTGTGATGTATTGTGCTCAGTGTATAACTAGAGTATCAATTAGTTATGAAGTAGAAGGTACATCCTTCTTGTTTTCAGGGACCGTGGTCTTGATGGTATTGAGCAGCACCTGGTCAGAGCTTTGCTGAATCCAGAGTCGGACAGCATACTCCTTGGTCCATTTAGCTATCAGTGAGGTGTTTCCAGAGCCCAGGGGAGAAATCGAGCAGAGGAGTCTTTTCCTGCCGCCATCACGCAAGATAAGCTGATGTGGCCAGCTGAGCTCAAAATTATGTACCCCCATCTTAAAATGACCTTGTAAAAATAACATTAAGAGGGGAATTAAATTGTTTTAATATCAGGAACTGAGAACATCTCCAATACTAGTTCCAATAAAGACAAACTATTGAAGTCATGATGACAAATACCAACAGAGCTTGAACAAAACAAAACCAGTATTACCTCATATTACTACTACCCAACTGACACACATAGGATACTTTTAATAATATATGTCACTACAATATTCATATTGAGAAATTCTGTACATATAACTTGTAATTAAAATTGATTGTGATTCCTGGTTCCCTTTGTATTTGAATCAGGACACATATTCATTCATGACAGCAATGAATACATATTGTTATTTGAAAAGTTATCAGTGACTCCTTTAAGATATCCTTGTAGAGTGTTTTATGTATGTGAGTGTCACAGTGTGTCAAGTGTGGTGGAATAAATTAAATTGTTTATCTGTCTGTTGTTGTTATGACTTACACTTCATCATACACATACCCTAGACATACAACGTAGTCATCACACTATTCCAGAATAACTCTGACTGAGGTATACATATGTGGCAGCAAGTAAGGTTATATATAATACACTACTCTTATTAGATATATATACCTTCACAGCTGATCTCAGTCAGTACACTAAGTCCCCTATACATATTTATAACATCCCACTTCACCACATCGTCCAATGCAGGAAAAAGGACTTGGCACGCGTTAGGAGGTATCTCTAGCCGTGTCTAAAGCAGAGGTAGCAACAACAAAACCTCCATCCAAAGGTCCCATATACAAAATGAAAAGCGACGAAAACTGAATGAAATCCACCCAATAACAGAGGAACCACAATTAGTTCACTGTTGTAAGCTGGGATGTTATAAATATTTATAGGGGACTTAGTGTACTGACTGAGGTCAGCTGTGAAGGTATCTGTATCTAATAGGTGTAGTGTTTTACAGATAACCTTACTTGCTACCACATATTTATACCTCAGTCAGAATTATTCTGGAATATTGTGATGACTACGTTAAATGTCTAGGGTATGTATATGATGAAGTGTAAGTCACAACAACAACAGACAGATAAACCATTTAATTTATTCCACCACACGTGACAACACTGTGACACTCACACACATTTAACACTCTATAAGACTATCTTAAATGAGTCACTGGTAAATTTTCACATATCAATATGTATTAAGTACTTTCATTAATATTTATGTCCTGATTCAAATACAAAGTGAACCAGGAATCACAATCAATTTTAATTACAAGTTATATGTACAGAATTTATCAATATGAAACTTGTAGTGACATATTTTATTAATATTATCCTATGTGTGTCAGTTGTGTAGTAGTAATATGAGGTAATACTGGTTTTGTTTTTTCAAGCTATGTTGTTATTTGTCATCATGACTTCAAGTGTTTGTTTCTGTTGGAACTAGTATTGGAGATGTTCTCAGTTCCTTTCATTAAAACAATTAATTTCCCCTCTTATTTTAATACAATGTCAGTTTAAGAGGGGTATACATAATGTTGAGCTCCGCTGGCCACATAGGCTTATCTTTCGTGATGGCGGCAGGAAAAGACTCCTCTGCTCGATTGCTCCCCTGTGTTCTGGAGACACCTCACTGTTTGCTATATGGACCAAGGAGTATGCTGTCCGCCTCTGGATTCAGCAAAGCTCTGACCAGGTGCTGCTCAATAGCTTTAGGACCACGGTCCCACAATTCATGGAAATAACACAGAATTACGTTGACTGGCAATGAATATAGCACAATTTCGATCTGCCGATGTCCCAGGCTTTTATTTATAAAAACATGCACTGGTGCTCAACGCACTGGTTCTGTAGTAAGTTTATTTGCAAATGTGGTGCTGACCTGACGCCTCTAATTGACTATATTGGCAGGTCTAACCAATCGTGCCATGTTTACACAGCTTTTCAAAAAAGTACTCCTACTCACGTTTCCCCTAACAACAAAGAAGTAGTATTTATAGCCCGACTAATCGTGTTTAGCCTTACATTTATTGCGCTCCAATCAAATCGGATTTAACATGGAGACCCATTTCCCGTACAATGGTGGGGTGAAAATCTGCCACTGAGCGATTCTGAATTTGGTGTTGTCTGACACCCTCACTATTTTCTTTTGGCTATAATTTGTTAATTCCTAGACTATTTGCGTAACGTTTAACATATTATTTGTCAGCAAGTCCTAAGGAACCCAAATATATATATTTAATGGAGCCAATATGCATTTTCTTCTAGGATAGTCGTGCTGTTACTACCTCCTCACTTCCAAACTTTGGGGTGTCTGGGTACTGTCATGTTTTCAAACGTAAACCAGTATAATGTCATATTTCCTAATAAGAATTTTTCAGGATTTTAAAACCTAACTCTGGTATGGGTAGTGTTTTTTATCACTGTCGATTTGAAAAAAACTAGTGCATGTGGCCTTACACGCGTGATGGTAGTAATTGTATAGCAAGACGCGTGTTTAGTGTTGCATGCATCCCTGCTTTCAGCCCTCCCTTCTTTCTATCTTTAGTCCATCTGTCTTTCGTTTTTGGGTAACGTAGTGTATAAAACGACATGAATGGAATTTTAAATCTAGGTCAACTTGCGTATCTCAAGGTTTTTCTTAGAAAGGCAGTACACGTTTTATCGTAGAAAGCGGGTATTGAAGCAGTAGGCTTTTACTATCAACGTGAAACGTTACAATTTGCTGACGAAGTAGAAAACAAGGGGGATTTCGAGTACAGTCATTGTGACAGCACTGTTCTTTACCATTCTTCTTTCCTTTTATTGAAGTTATGTGTTAGGCTTTACATTTACCTGATAATTTATATATGTGGATTAGAATATTTCAGTTGGAACGAACTTGGTTACAATTATCATCAAGAAATACTATCTCTGGCAGTATACCAGTACCTTGACTTGAGTGATACAATTAACAAACACACAAGAAAACTAGAGCATATATGCCTTACTATTGAAAGAATCTACACACCCCACGGTCACACTATTGGCTATATAGTGCCGTAACCAGTCCTCTGAGTGACATAGCATACAGGAGAGGATAGACTGAACGAATCTGATATACCTAAAACTCTACCAATGGACCAATGTCAACAACAAATGGCGCAGTCACTACCTCAACAACAATACCAACAGGCTTCTAATATCCCGCTCCCCACTGAGCAGGAGTCTACTATGACAGCCCTCCAGAGGATAACAGATACACTATCCAACGTTGACCACTACGCCAAGTTCAACCAAATACGATCAGTGATAACTCCCTTCGCAGGAGAGGCGAAACTTTTTAGGAAGTGGCTCATGGACATTGAATAATTTTCTTCAATGATAAATGCTTTCACGGATGCAGACAAAAAACGAGTTGCATTTTTGTCCAGTGATTCGCTGGTCACAGATTTTGTACGAAGGCGTATGAAACTCTATTCAGACGAGACATATAACTCCCTCAAGAAGGAACTAGTGAGTAGATACAGTGACATAATTGACAACCAGCACGCTTGGTCACTACTTAGAAAGATCAGACAAGAAAGGAATGAACAAGTCCAATTCTACGAAGACCGTTTGTTGAATCTTGCTGAAGAAGCATTTTTAGATGGATCTATCCCATCACCAGAGCTCGAGCGTCATTTGGTTGGAATATTCGTTGATGGACTCCATGCCGACAATCTGAAACTTCATCTTATCCGTAAAGATGCGAAAACAATAACGGAGACAATTCAGGCTGCAGTGGCAGAGGATAATGTTCACAGAAAGTTCCACCAGAGAATAGGTAGGGAGCCAAGATTTGATGCAGTCCTCGATCACGAACCCATGGAAGTAGACTATGCAAGACAACAATGGCGTCGACCTGACACCCACAGACACCATAACCATACTGGACGTGATGTACAACAGCATTCATATGGACCAGTACACAGACAGAATGTACACAATGTGTCCACAATCATCTGCTATAATTACAATATAAAAGGACATATGTCTAAAAATTGCAGAAACAGAAACGCAGATAACCACCACAGGCAGTTTCCAGTTACTCAATGGCAGAACTCAAGAGATAACGGATACCAAAGTCAACAACACTACCCACAGGGTAATTACAATTATGGACAACAAAGACCCAATACCCAGCACAGTTTCTCCAGAGGTCGTCCAATGCAGGAAAAAGGACTTGGCACGCGTTAGGAGGTATCTCTAGCCGTGTCTAAAGCAGAGGTAGCAACAACAAAACCTCCATCCAAAGGTCCCATATACAAAATGAAAAGCGACAAAAACTGAATGAAATCCACCCAATAACAGAGGAACCACAATTAGTTCACACTAATTTCACTCAAAATGAGGTCACCATACATCCCGACCCTAGTTCCTGTCTGATCACCATTGAGAAGAGGAATTACAGAGCACTCATATATACAGGAGCATCTGGAAGCCTCATAAGAGAACAATTTTATAAGCAAATAAAGAAATACGCACAGTTCCAGCATTCCAGAACATATATGGCCTCAACAACAGGGGATGAATTGAAATCCTTAGGCACTGCTCATGTCACATTTAAGATTGGCAGCCAGACGATCAAACATGCATTCGTTATCACTAGAGGCATGAGTAGAAATGTTATCCTAGGAAGAGACTTTCTGTCAAAACACCAAGCCCGGATATATTTTGATCTCCAGAAAATGAGACTAAATAAAGAATATGTGGAACTACATGATGACATCCACATTGCATCATTAATCCGTTTAACAGCCCAGGTTACCATCTTACCAAATTCATTAATCATAGCCAAAAGTAGGATCAAAGCGTCACAATATATAAAACCTGGACAAACACTTTACGTGGAACCCATACCGGAAGAAGATATAAATGAAGACCCAATGTTGTTTTTTACGGAAGGAATAGCAGAAGTCACAACCAACAGAGACTTCCCAGTTATGATAGTCAACATATCTGGTAAAACGACAACCATTGCTAGAGGTGCTATCATAGCTCAATTACAATCATCCTAGATGCGAGACGCCTATAAAACTAAGCAAGGTAACACTAACCGACATAATGCAGACGAGAGTCATATCAATAAATCCCCACCCCCGCGTCAGACCCCACTGTCGTAAAAATTTTGAATCTGTATGACACCACGCTCAAATTCCCCGCTCAAAAACTAGCATAATATTTGAATCTAAAACTAACTATAGGATTTGAAGCAGTCTAAGAACCCAGTCAAATCTACCGCCCACCAAAATTATCTAAGAGCATAGTACAAATTTAATAAACAATCATAATGCTTCTTTTTTTTTAGGTAAGGATAAAGAAACCTTTTAACTGGGTAACAATGCCTATTTTGTGTTTTTGACAGAACGAATATATTTTATTTCTTAACAACTAAAGATAGTTAAACATAAGGAAATGTCTCAAATTATAGCGCTGATATTGCTTAACACATAAGCATAAATATTCACGCATGATAAAATTGTATTGTAGTAGAAAAATTTATTTTAGTGATATTTTCACATCAGGGTAATGCCAAATTTAATTACTTAAAAATTACCCAGACTGAAATGCAAAGAAATAACAAAAGGAAAACCATATATAGCGATAGAGAACAATGGGCCGTTTGATTATCACTTTTGATAATTAAAATCGGTCCGCTAATAACTATAATATAAAATAATTAAAATTAGTCAGATTATACAAACACGCTTAGAATCGCATAAGGCACAAGTCTCAAAAATTAACTTTTTGACTTTTCCTCCGATTGGCTGGATGTAGTTCTATAAATAGTAACAAGGTGGTACTATCGGGGCCATTAGATTCAAACATTTACACCGAGCTGACAGCATTGGGAAGATAGAAAGATCATGTTTTCGCCTTCTGTTCTGAAAGCAGTTCTAGATCCCTTAGAAGGCTAGTTCAGCTTGTGTGTGTGACTATTTAACTGAGAGTTATATCACGAAATTACCTCGTGGCTGTATTCAATTGAGAGGAAGTGTCGGAGTTGAGAGATCCTCATAAACCTGGAGCCAGACCCCATCTTCTCAGCCAGGAGTCACAAAGTTGGTGATCCTGACAAATGGTTTACAGAACAGCAGCAGCAACATTCTAAAGTGAAGTCCTTTAGGAAGGCAATGTCAGTTTATCAAAACCATTCACCAAAAAGTATTCAAAATAAAATTACAACCCTTTGTAGGATGAAAGTAGCAGACCTTCCAAAGTAATCAAGAGACCTTACAGTGTAGTAATAGCAGACGTTATCACTCATATGAACAGAAACTGTATGTGTAGTTATTCCAGTGAACACTCTACAAAAATGGAACAGTTTTTCCAGATTATTTATTTTAATTTGTATATAATATCATTACATTTCTTTTGAGTATTCCAGACCTGAAAAGATTGAGGTTCAGGACAATTAAATTGTACATAAAATTTCATACAGCCTTGCTTAAATAATTTTATTAAAGTTGAAGTTCTGTTTGAAATTAATCATTAATTATATTAAATACATTCCCCTAGACCCGTAGCTAAATCAATTTGGGATCAGGAGAGGTAGCAGTTAGGGACTCAGAGTACATCATCATCATATTCTCTGAGAACTTACATAGCTTGACCCCACCTTGATGTCTATACACCCTTGCTCTTTTCAGAGAAGGGGGTATTACTTATAAGACCAGTCTCTTATCTGGCACTATCCTGGTATCCTCTGATACACCTATTTGTCCAGGATAGCTTATACTTTTAGTAACATCAAAACCTCTTATGACACCAACACAGTTTCCGGCGCCACCCCATTGAATCTGCTGCATGCCACGATAGGTCTAGAGATAAGACTGATCGAGATAGGAGGTATCATAAACAACACATCACTTCACAGAACCATACCCATCAGTCCCTGTCCCCGCGTCAGACCCCACAATACACCCCCCGCCGCCCCCAGGGTTCAGTGCACGTGCTTCGACACACCATAGTACCCCCAATGAAAGCGACGGAGAGTTAACACATGCTAGACAATTGCCCGGAAGATACCTGGAAGCACCGAACAGAGAAATGGTATATACGGATGGCACAGAACATTATCATAACACCCGAAAATATCAAACGAGAAGACAACCCGAAACCGATTATCAGTTTTACTACGCAGAAATAGTTGATCAAGAGATCATTAGAGAAGCCTATCGGAATACACTGTCTCCTGAGAAAAAACATAACCCCACGAGGAACACTGTAAACCTAGTTACACAAAATCAACCCAGTTTGCAAAGATGTAGAGTAAGCAGCCTTCGCAAACCCCATACACTTCGAATCAACGAAGATCACAGAATGATCGAGCTGTTTCATTCCCTACTAAGGACCATAAAAGGCAGAAACCTAACAATATTAATTACATTGCTAGAAATCGAGGTCACTTTAATCCACAGAAGAGAGACTCTTACCACCACCATCACCCAACCAGACGAATAATCCCTTTGATGGCCTGCCAAACAACCGGATGGATAGACAGCCGTAGTGGAAGAAAAAGCGCACAAATAAATAGCCGTAGTGGAAGAGAGGGCGCACAAGTAAATTGCCGTAGTGAAAGAGAGGGGCACAAGTTGATCAGCCGCCCCCACGCAACAAGCCAGAAACCCAAACAAAGAAGTCACACAGACTGTCACAACTGCTCGAAACATTAAACACCACAGAGCAGCATAAACAAAGACTGACGAAATTCATCACCAAACATCAAGATGTTTTCGCTCTTAATGATATGGAACTTGACAGATTAACTACAGTACAAATAGAGATCCCCACAAAAACTGAGGAACCTATCCATTTAAGACCATATCATAGCCCGCTAAAAAACAGGGAGATTGTTGAGAAATCCATTACCGAGATGTTGGCTGCAGGTATAATAGAGAGATAAGATCCCAGTGGTCATCACCGATCGTGATAGTAGCCAAGAAAGATGGATCATCACGTTTCTGCTGTGACTACCGTGCTTTAAACCGGATCACCAAAGTTACCTCATTCCATTTGCCAGGAATTGACGACATCCCATTTACACAATTAAGAGAAAGACTTCAATACAGGGATGCAAGATTACGGAACGAAGAATCTAACTGTAAAAGTCTGTTTGTTCGTGATGTAAACTTTGGTAAAGTGGGCGTGTCGTTTTATCACCTGGACAGTCCAATGTTGCGGTGTATATCTAGGTCACCAGCGTGAGGCGCTGCCAGGGTGTAATGAATACATTCACACAAACAGCATACACGTTTTCAGGCGTGTAGTACTTGGAATATGATGTGGGATGATGTGGTAAGTGTGGGTGTAGACGAATGCGTTTAGGCTCTTGGACAGCTATACACTGAACCCACTCACCAACATGCAGAAGTCAGTGAAGGTAGGTAATACTGCTGACGTTTCACAATATTTATTTTACGACGTACGATAGTATGGACGACACAGTCAATGGCACAAGAATCATGGACATTATATGATGGTAATGGTAGTTAACACTTTGCATCAGCTCAGATATATGGTGCCAACAATAATGGCCTGTCAATCTACGTTCTGCTTTCATATACTGAAGTTCTGGTACCCTGACAGAACCCGTCAGGTACCCCTTTGCAAATATACCGCACGGGAAAGGCGGTTTCAATGGCCTAACAAAAGGCTATGACTTCTCCTGGCATCACATGCCAGGCACTTCTTCTCATGAAGAATAAAGGCCGTAACAACGGGCCTCTATGGCGACAGCATCAGGCCGCAAGTAGCGGGCCTCAAATATAAGGTAACCTTAGTGTTTTATCTTTTCGTGTACATATTCCTGCCAATCCTACCGCTTGCATTAGCTGGTTACTCAAGTAGATAACTTTCTCTGGGCTTCTAATGTTCAAAAGACAACTTGGTCTTGGTTCCCGTATCAAGCACCAATAATGGGGCTCTATATAACATACCAGCTGTGAGCTCTGTTCAACATGTCGCCTTAAGGTAACACTGACAAACAACATTTTTCTTTCTTATATAAGAATAAGTGTTCTTAGGTCAGTTTCTTGCGCTGATTTCAAATCTGAAATCCGTTTATCTCTATCACGTCGGGTTCTTAAGATATTTGTGAATAAATATATTTTTGGGAAACCGTTATTTGCTCCGTTTCATTTTTACTATATAACTTATTAAAAATTAATAAAAAGCAACATAATTCTACTTTTTATACTGCTAAAAGATGCATGACATATGTTACGCGATTTTTCAAATAGTTACTGTATTTTGAAATAATTCTGAGCAAAATATGGCTTCTAGAAGTTGTAGAAATTCGGCTGATCTGTTCTGTTACGTGTGCAGATATTTTACCGATCGTGTTGACCAGAAAAACTTTACACCATTACTAAAGAAAGCATATGAACTTTATTTCGATTCGAAAGTTGATGATGCAAATAAATCTTGGTAGCCAAATGCAGTTTGTTCGATACATTGGCAGGTTGGTTACGAAAATCGCTGAAGCATAAGTCGATGCCTTTTGGAGTGCCAGTAAAATGGCGTGAACATACAAATCACACTACTGATTGTACTTCTGCTTGACAAATATCCATGGTTTCACTTTTAAAACTAGAAAGTCTGTGGTTTATTCAAATATTGAATTGGTTTCGAAACCAGTGCCTCATGATCCAATCACGTGTCCGATCCAAGTACCACCAGAACATAATCCGTTGGACGTGAATGAACCATCAGAAAGTGATAGTTTACCTGCATTAGAAACTAATTCTGACTCAGATTACATACCGGTGAATGATAGTGTTTACTTAATTAACCATTCAGGACTTTCAGATCTAATACGTGATCTCGCTCTTACCAAAGGACAAGCGGAATTACTCGGTTCGCGACTCAAAGAATGGAATCTTTTAGCGCCCAATACTCCGATATCTAAATTTCGTCATAGACACAGAGAACTTGTTCAATACTTTGAGATGGATGATGACATTTGCTATTGCAAAGATGTAAACGGTCTAATGGTGCACCTCGGTCATAAGCACATAGTCAACGAATGGCGACTTTTCATCGATTCTTCCAAGACTAGTCTAAAAGCTGTGTTATTGCATAACAGAAACTTATTTTCATCAATTCCAGTCACCTACTCTGTTCATATGAAAGAAACTTATGACAATATGGCTATACGTTTGGAAAAAATAAAGTACAATGACTACCAATGGCGGATTTGTGGAGACCTAAGGTCATTGCATTCTCACGGGCATGCAGACTGGGTATACTAAATTTTGTTGCTTCCGATGTGAATGGGACAGCCGCAACAGACAGGAACATTATGCAAGAAAGGTGTGGCCTATCCGGGATCGTATGCAGCTCGGGCATAAAAATGTAATACACGAGCCATTAGTTAACAAAGACAGCTTCATTTTACCACTGTTACATATAAAGTTGGGGCTCATGAAGAATTTTGTAAAAGCGTTAGATAAAACGAGCAAAGCTTTCACTTATCTTCGAGAAAAGTTTCCGCAATTTAGCGATGCAAAGATAAAGGAAGGTATCTTTGTAGGACCTCAGATTAGGAAAGTTATTGCAGACAAACAATTCGAGAACTTGTTACATGGTAGTGAACTTCGCGCATGGATGGCATTCAAATCGATCGTCGATAACTTTCTGGGAAATCACAAATCTGTTGACTATGTTGCATATTGTTAAGCAGTGCATAGATGCATACAGAATTATGGGCTGTAACATGTCCCTCAAAATCCATTTGCTCGATTCACATCTTGACTTTTTCCCTGACAACCTTGGCGAAGTCAGCGATGAACATGGAGAACGATTCCATCAAGATATCGCCGTAATGGAGTCACGTTATCAAGGACGGTGGAGTGTGACCATGCTTGCCGATTATTGTTGGATGCTTCATCGCGATGTACGCCATGCCATTCCCCGACGAAAGTCGACTGCAAAGAAATTCAAGCCTACATAACTGTTATACTTCTTGTACGAATGATGTTGTAATACTGTATGCGTTGTTAAAAAACTTCAATTGCGTATTTCTAGAGATCCCGACCTGATAGAGAAAAACGGTTTGCAGATTTAAAAACAGCGCATTAAAATTGACCAGAAAAACATAGAAATGTTAGAGAAAGAAAAAAAAAGTTTTTTTTTGTTAGTCAGTGTAATCAAATGTACTTCTCTAACCTAGGCATACGAGAAGATCAAAAATGACTCTATTACCTTGTTTCAGAATCCTATAAAACACTAAACACAACACTGCCATTCCTGGCATACAGAATTAACTAGGGGAAGGAAAGATGACATCTCAGTCATACAACGAACTTCCAAATCCCCGAAAAGATGGAAAGGAAAAATCTTCGGACCTCTGTCCGATCACAACGCCCAGGGTACACTGCCAAGACGGAAGTCTTCCGGTCTTTGCGCCAAAACCTGCGCATGTGCAAACAAGCACAGACCTGAGCGAAACTAACACAGAGACCAGGGCGTTTCCTCAAGCAAGAGGCAAAGCCACTCCGTATATGGTCATGTGAATAGTGACTTAAGACGTGACAACTATTTAAGACCTTCCCCGCCACCGGTCAACATAAGGCAAGGGGAAGATAACCACAAATCAAAGCTGTCACTAATGGTAAATAACCAGTTCTCTATCTTAGACCATCCAAAGAATTAAATAGGTTGATGTCTTTAACATATATGCCAAATAGACAGCAACACTAACACATCCTCTTTAGATTCGCATAAGGATGAAACCCCACAGCAAGTGATAACAAATCAAACATATTACAGATCAGAGGTGCCAACCACAAGCCCACATCAATCAGACGAAGAATGGAGCAGTGACGACGACATTACTCTTCAGCGAATCCGAGATCAGAGAGTAATTCAATCCCCAATTACTTCAGATGCTGAACAACATACCACACAGTCTCTAAATACAGATGCTGAATTATCCACGCACACCCTTACTGAAATCATCGATAATGCTCCTAGATCACCGATAAGAGCAGAATCCGACATAGACACACTCAGCCCACCCGATAATCAGGACAACATGGCAGATGAACCCTTCACTGACATTCGATCAGCCGCCAAACGTCCGTACGTGTCTTCCTCTGGCGACTCCATACCCATTGCGAAATATATACGACCGTCACAAGAGTATGTCAGAAACAAAATCCTCCGCAAACGTCGACCTGCACAGAGAAGCAATTCGACTCTTCAACACTTACCTCCCACACCATCGTTACCAGCTTCATGTCGAGCGACGATAAACACAACGCTTTTAACGCCAACGACAACGTACGACAGTCGCCTATCCAAACGTGAGATAGCACTGTTAGAACTCGCCAAACTCCTTTACAGCCCAGATTTAGTTCTAGTTCTACCTCCACACCACTAGTACTCACCAGCTTTATGTTTAGGCCGAATGGTTACACTACCTTTATTTTTAGGCCGAATGGTTTGTTTTTTTTTTACACGAAGATGTCAGCCCTCCTTTTCATCGCCATACTACTGCCCATGGTAGTATTAGCCGCGATAGATGTCAGTGTTACACCAGTACAACCTATAAATGAAAACAGAATGCTCTGTCGTGATGCAACAGTTTTTGAACATTTTAAAGAAATCAGTGATTCTTGGTCCTTATGGACAATGACAATTATTTCCTCATTTAATCCATTAAGAAAGGAACTGAATGAACTTACACAAACCTTTCAGGATTTAGAACATTTTATCATTAGACTTATGAGTGATTTCAGGTCCTCTCAAAATATTAATTACATTGATTTATTCATAGCTACCAGATTTGAAGTGCACATGCTTAGGAGAACGAATACAGATCTCATGATACGATTTCAGAAAATTAGACAAGCCAATCGCACTAGGCGATCCATACTTCCTTTTATAGGAGATGCGCTAGAGTACCTTTTTGGTACTGCTACTGACTCTAATTATGGCGACTTACAACATGCCTAACAAGACTTAGCTACAAATCAGGAGAAGACAAAACATGTCATTGGCAAAAGCTTAACTATTGTTTATAGCACACAAAATGCTATCGCATCGTATAGGATTAGAATAAACGACTTGAGATCAGTGATGATGCACTTAACGAACTAGACTAGTAAACCAGACTTATGCAATTGATAAATATATCTCCACCTATCTCACATTGCATAATTTTTTATACAAGACCACTGATTTGCTTACACATGCCATGAATATTTTGACTTCCCTTGAGTTGCGCATAGCTATGTTGAAGATCCAAAGATTACCACCCTCACTCCTCACACCCTCCGACCTGCAGTCCATCTTTGACCAACTCTCCGTTTTACTTCCCCTACTCTTCGCCCACCAAATATTCCTCCACAGAACCTTTTCTCTTACTACGAATCTCTCACAGTGGATGCGATCCTGACGCATACCGATCTAGTTATCTTAGTTCGTATTTCCCTTATCATTGTTGATGACGTGTACGACTTATTCGTGTTCACTCTATCCCCACACCTTTTCCTTCACACCTATCTTCTGCGACTGATGCTGAGAAGCACCCATTAGCAACATACGATTCTCAAACCCATGCACTTGCTATCAACAAGGCACGAACATATTTTGTTATTGTGTCGAAAGACAACTTTGAGAGATGTATTGATATGCCACTTTCATTTTGTGCACTAAATCGCCCATTGTATGATACACGTACTTATCACTCATGTATAATTGCATTGTTTGAAAATGATGTTGAGAACACAAATGTTATGCACAAGAACTGTTACTTTCCCACACATATCCTCCATCATTTATCGGATGAGTCTCCACTCATGGCTTTTTACGCTTTTCAAACCTATCAATCTCTCTACAAGGTGCCTCCAAAATAATACTTCCATTTACTCTTCAATCCAGCTCAGACCTCCCTTTCATTTACTCAGCCTTCCTCCCACTTGTTCCGTTACCGATAATTCTTTTAGACTTGATGCGCCCTTCCAGGTCTCTTCAGTCTTACATAAGGACATACCTTAGGAGAAAGCATCGATAGCCTTCAATCACTCTTCCTCAATGGTCTAGAAGCCTCTTCTTGCCTTCCTCCATCCAGAGACTACGTTTGTCCTTCCTCCAGCACTACAACCATTAGACACCATTGATATGTCCTCCTTGATTAATGAACTAGATACCATTCACACACCAGCCAGCATGATAAAACAAACGAGATAGTCTGGTTTGGCAATATTAATTAGCATTGTTATTATCACTATACTGATTTGTCTGCTATATAAGTACAAAGTTTATAGACAAATACTTTGTAGGAAACAGAGAACTCTTAACACCACTCCTGATGGTGAAAACCAGATGAGTCCTCCTGATATCACCCAAAAAAGTGTTACTGAGAACATTCCCAAGACTACATTTACACCCCTCCCCATCACCTACCTTCTTGTACCCCCCCCCCCTCCCCCCCCACCGCTAACGCCACTTTGACATGCCTGTAGTAGAACATACTCATCGCAGTAACATTGCATTGCACAGTAGCGCTGCCCATATAGAGCCCATGATGTTGGGACAGACAAGAATATTTCGCGGAGTGCGATACAAAATTGTTATGATGTCATACCCTCATGAATAACGTTGTTATGTTAAAGTTTACGTGCATTTCAACTGACAGCACTTACATTATTAGAAATCCCTTCCAATGACTAATCACTACAGTTTTGACTGTTATTGTTTATCCATTAACCATGGCTTTACTGTTTTGTAAAGTTGAGAACAAAACCTTGTACATATTTTTGCTACACAATTGCAAATTTTCTAGTGAAGAAAAGGTTGTTCAGACATACACTTTTTGACAAAAGAAATGACAGTGCTGGTGCATCCAAGACTATCATTCCCATTCACATGTTTTGGTGGAACAGTGTTACATTGTTGACTGATAGCTACATATTTTTGTGAAGGTCAAATTTATGTTAGAACATGTTACTACAAAAGATGATATTACTCTATACTTCTTTATGCCTGACAATGAGCTGTTATTGGCACTAGATGTTTTAAGACATCAAATGTCTTCTGAAAAACCACTGACCTCAGTGACAGAAGAGATGTCACATTGTACTTATTTATAATAACTTGTCATAATGTTTGAGGTTCATTGAAACCTATTGAGTTTTGAGTTCAGTTCAATGTATTGGCACTGAGATGCCAGAGATAAGTTCAAGTTAAAATGAGTCAAATTATACTGACATTTTTTTTATTTTATGGACATTGTCATGAAATATTTGGTAACATTGTTGTTAACGCCGCCTACGATAGCCCCCCCGATTTACGATTTTTTTCGAATAGGGAATTTTCGGGATTTGGATATATATTTTTGATAGAACGCAAATGTCTCCTTACAGGATACATTTGTATAGCCCCGAGATCTATGTCACGAGAAGGCCTACTACTGATACCATAGCATCATTCGTGCTATTAGTTATCAGTTAGATTAGGAAGAATAGTTACGAGGTTTTATTGAAATAGACTCGAGATACGCAGTTATCAGATTGAGACTGAAACTAGGTTAAATAGCGACTCAACTCTACTTTTTGGCGGGAGTTGCTCAGCAGCCGATGACGTAAATCGGAATAGCCGAGACACTCCATCGGTAGGCATGTGAGATCCAATAAAATAAATAAAGAAGTATTAGACTGACCAACCAGAAAGATTGTAAAAGCGCGCACTACTATGCGAAGGCAGATTTCGATATCCGAAATCAGTTGATGCACAGAAGCCAGTTTGTACGGACGTACAACGGTTGCTCTTGAAGTTATCAAGATATCAACTCTGTAAAGCAGATAGTTTTTTTTTTTTAATAATGGAAATTTACATTTGTCTGTAAGTAGAGATTCGTGTGACCTTTTTAATGTTTCAGAAATAAAACTTAATAAGGCCAGAAATGCCTAAATGTCGGAAGAATGAGCTGAACTTAAAAAAGAAAAAATGAAACGGAGCTCATAAATGTCAGACTTAGCAACAAATCATAAAGAAGAGGTAGAGGCTCTACTGTCATTTACTCCTGAGTCGGATAAATCTAAGAAGCAAACCAACAGGAACTAAGTCAAAATATTTACCCCAACTTGGATAGACTACAGGGAGAAAATAGCCTATAAATAAACACAAAGACACATTTTTATGAGGATTTGTAATTGAATGCAGGCAAATGACTATGTTTGGGGATTGTATATACAAGAAATAAAACTTCTTTTATTGGATCCTGAGGACTTGCTTAACTACCTCATGTTAAAGGTTTTTACAGTAAATAGTGAACATTGAGTATGCTAATAAAAGTCACTTACTTACTTAGTCGTTCCCCTTCTACCGTGAGGTGTAGAGGTTTGGAAGAGAGAGCGCCAGACCATTCTATCAGCTGTCTTCTTCCTGGCCTGGTTCCATTCTAGTCCTCTGTCCTTCAAAGATTGTCTAATGTTGTCCTCCCAGCGGACTCTGGGTCGTCCTGGAGGTCTGGATCCCTGGCTCTTTGTTTCCCATGCTTGTCGTGGTAGCCGATCTTCTCCCATTCTGCAGACATGGCCAAACCATCTTAGTTGGGACTGTTCTATTTGGGTCTGCAGCGGATGGGATTTTAGGCCTTGACGGATCGTCTGGTTGCGGACCATGTCTCTTCTTGTTACTTCAACCACTTTCCTCAGATATCTCATTTCTGAGGTTTGGATCTGGCTTTTGTGGGTTGTAGTCATTGCCCACGACTCGCATCCATATGTCAAGACTGGGACATAGGTGGAGCGGTATACAGCCATCTTCGTTTTTCTTACCAACCTCTTTCTTGCTGAGGAATCCACGATTTATGGCCTGAAAAAGTCTCCCAGCCGCTGCTTTTCGAGTGGCCAACTCTTCTTTGATGCCTCCCTTTCGGTCTATAATAGCTCCGAGATATTTAAAGTGGTCGACCTGCTCCAGGACCTGTTCTCTAACTTAATCTGATGTTTTTCTTTCTTCTCGTGATATCACCATGGATTTTGTTTTAGAGCTGCTTATGACCATCCCTCTCTTCTCCAGCTCTTCCTTCCAGACTTGCAGGTTGGATTGGAGATGTGCCTCTGATTTAGCAATCAGGGCAACATCATCAGCAAATGCCAGCTCCGAAATATAGACCTGTCTCATCTTCCAGTACCCCACTGAATACTTTCTTGTGCTCCCCTTACATGCCTTGATGACATCGTCCATAAGGAGTATGAAGAGGTAAGGTGATAGGATATCACCTTGTCTTACACCAGTGGTGGTCCTGAACTCTTCTGACTTATGGTTTGCTGTCCTCACATAATTTCTGCAAGACTTGTAGAAGGCTAATAAAAGTCACACAATATTAAACACCACAGAGAAATTTTGGAACGAACTTGGTTACAATTGTCATCAAGAAATACTATCTCTGGCAGTATACCAGTACCTTGACTTGAGTGATACAATTAACAAACACACAAGAAAACTAGAACATATATGCCTTACTATTAAGAGAAACTGCACACCCCACGGTCACAGTTGTTTGTTATTAATAAAGTCAGATATTGAAAATCTTCTCCTTCAGACTCCCTCAGAAGTTAACATGACAATCATCATTATTGACCTGTCCGCTCTTTATGGAGGAGCATGGAGCCACTACTGCAGCTGGTTTATTTGAGGGAAGCTTTTACCAAGCAATGACACATGGTTTATATAGTAATTTGTTTTACACGATGACATTCCAGCCCCATGAACAACCTCTTATTAGTCGCCTGGTACGACATACCAAAGGGCGCTGAAGGCCTGGTCTTTCTTTGTCATCATCATATTTATTCTCTACCCTCCGTATGGAGCATGTAGCCACTATTGTAGCTGATACCATCCAAAAAACTCTGACCAGCTGTCATGAAAAACGTTGACAACATTCTCCAGGAAAAATCTGCCGACAAACCACTGACTACTACAAAAAAACGCATTTTTCGTTTTCATTTGTCGCCTTCTCTACAGTTGCGGCTGACCGTCGACTGATGAACCTCGCATCAAACAACCCTCGTACTCCAAAACAACAACTCACCTGACCAGGTGATATCAACACGCAAACAAATCTCTTACTATTGTTTACATCTATATCACAATCACTCAATTACAACCCAACTCACAATATTCATTATAGTTAACAGTAGTTTAAGGTAAAATAAATAAATACGTCTTACTATGAGAAAATACCAGAAAAAAACATTTGTCACAGCTAGAATACCTTCGTTGCGGACAGACAAAAAAAAAAACCAGAAAGGAAAGAAAGTGGGATCTAAGTAAAAACATGAAAAATAAAAGCAACTACATCTGATTAAAATAGTATGGTTAGACCACAATGGTTGCGGCTATCGGAAATAAATAAAATACGAAGTATGAAAAAACCAAGAAACGAAGTGATGGAAAAGTACATCAAAAAAGAGAATAAAAAAGAAGAGGAAAACAAATAAACAAATAAGCACACAAACAAATACAAAACAAAGAATGAGAGAGAGAGAGAGAGAGAGAGAGAGAGAGAGAGAGAGAGAGAGAGAGAGAGAGAGAAACTATAAATAAAGATCAGCTTGAATAATAACTTTAAGAAAAAAAACGAAAACAAAAATTACAGAGGACGAACAAATTTCGTCACAATATATATCTTCTTCTTCTTTGATCCTTAGCCGCCGACCGTCAAAGCAGTCAGTGGCCATCACGCCTAGTGGCGTCTTGTAGGGCAACAACAAATTGATTCCACTTTGCTCGGTCGGTGGCTATCCTTCGTACAGTGCCCCAACTCGGTTTCATTCTTTGCATCTCAGCCTCCACAGTCCTCCGCCAGGTTGTTTTTGGTCGGCCTCTCTTTCGTTTTCCTTCAGGGGTCCAAAGCATAGCTGTTCTTGTGATGGCATCGGGGTCTCTTCTGAGGACATGACCAACCCAGTTCCAGCGTCTGCCAGCTATGATGGTGTGCATGTCCTCTTACAATATATATGACCATCATAAAAAGTCTTTCTGCTGACTTTACATTCAGTGTTGGGCAGAGCAACTTTACTTTCGAAGTGATTACAGGTGTAAACGGGGTTACCCCTTGTCAACCATTCTGTTTTTAACTGCATAGACTGGGTTATGAGCCAGACAAAAAAGGATACCCTCAGAGGAACAAGATGGACACCGTTCACCACACTGGAAAATCTAGAATACGCAGACGATATTGCAATACTTTCATATTCACATCAGCATATCCAAGAAAAAACAGACAGACTGAATAAACACAGCCAACAAGTGAGACTGAATATTAATCTGAAGAAGACAGGAATTAAGAAACTCAATGTAATCATTCCTGAGCCCATAAAAAATAGGAACCATAGGAACAAAGAAATACATTTACATATCAAGGAAGTATAGTAACATCAGACGGCAGGACAAGCAAAGACATCAGTAACAGAATAAATAAAGCCAGTACAGCCTTTGCAAATTTAAACAATATTTGGAAATCTTCTCAGTACAGCACAAACACCAAATTGAGGTTACACGAGAGTTCCGTACTTTAAACTTTTTGAATGGTGCGGAGTGCTAGAAATGTCCAAATTATCCTCTTTCCACATAACCTGCCTAAGGAAAACTTTTCGAATCTTTTTGGCCGAATACGATCTCCAATCAGAAACTGCTTACATGCTGCAGTCTAAAAGACATGCACACCATCATTGCGGGCTGACGCTGGAACTCGGTTGGCCATGTCCTCAGACAAGACCCTGACACCATTACAAAAATTGCTATGCAATGGACCCCAGAAGGACGGCAAAAGAGAGACAGACAAGGTAACGGAGAAGTGTAGAGGCTGAGATGGAAAGTGTGGAGGCTGAGATAGAAGGCATGAACCAGAGTTGGAACACTGCACAGAGGATGGCCACCAACCGAGCAAAATGGAGACAGGTTGATGCTGCCTTACAAAACGCCACTAGGCGTGATGGCCACTGACTGCTTTGTCAGTCATGGGTCAAAGATCCAAGAAGTATATACTCGTATATTCGCCCAGGCCAAATTCAATTTCAGGCTTAATTTTTTTTTTAACAGATACTACTGTAGGATGCCTTAATTTGTATCACTCCCCTATGTGTCTTTTATTATTTAGGACGAGTTGTCAATCGACATGAATGGATAGTCTCGTATTTTACCTGTTTCGTCGGAAATAGTTACGCCATGTCCAGTGGCGTAACTTGGGTCAGGCAGGTGTTGTATTTACTTTGGGCGCCAAATATCAGGGGGGTGACGCCTTTCTATGGTTAAAAAATACAAAAACTCCACTTTTCATTTATCCTGCTTCACATTTTTGTGTAGGTATTTATAATTTTAGGAAGGAGTCAGGTGATTGTGTTCTGCAAAGAAGAACAACAGCACCAGTTGAGAGTTTGTTTGGAAGGGAGAGGTTGGAGGAAATGTGTAGTTTCAAGTACGCTGGGCTGCATGTGTCAGCAAAAGGAGGAATGGAAGTAAAGGTGAGGCGCAGATACGATGAAGTGACGAAAGTTCTCGGAGCACTGAAAGGTTTTTGGAAGTGCTAGGCGTGGCGAATGAGGTCTCAGAGAAGGTTGTATATTCTTGTGACGTGACTATTAGATGGCGCCCGCCATTTTCACTATTTAGTTCCGTGTAGGATTATGTCGAAGTTCATTCCTCAACAGTGTGTGCACTTGAAGTATTGTAACCGGGCTGGTTACAACATCAATGTAAGGATGTGTGTGTCCGTCAGTTGGCCGGATCAGTTCAGTTAATGGTGTTGAGCGCAGGTAAACATTTTTGACGTGAGCTAACTCTTGTACGTTCTGGTTCAAGTCGTTACAGGCCTGTCCGCCTGAGATGGAAATTCTTGACCTTAGTTTATTCTTTTTCCCAGTATTCGTTCGTACCCTTTTTGCGTTTAGTGAAAAGCAACCTCGTATAATGGTTTTGTTAAAGTAATCCACTGTAACGTTCCAAAGAAAGCTCAGCAATGTAGAAAAATAAAATATAGTTTATTAACATGATTTGGAACAGCAATGTTATTGACACAATGGTGAAGTACTAATTTCTTGCTTGCACAAAGTAGTGAGTATCCAAAAATGCAAAATTTATATCCAAAATGAAAAAGTATCCAACAGAAGAAAATATAAACTGGTGTACCTAGAAAACTAACGTGTCTACTTAAAAACTTGTCAAGTTAAGATAAACTTGTCTTGATAATCTCAAAGACAAAGTTCTGTAAAAATCCTCTCGCCTAATGAATCCTAAAAATCTGTAAAAGCCTGTCTATCGCCCACGTCTCTCCTTTATATACTATTTCTTCTTTTTTTTCCCGCCAATTTTCACACGGTGCTTTATTTTTCACACGGTACAAAACATCTACATTTGCACACGCTTTCTCAGATTTTCGACTTTTTCTACACGGCTCTCTCTCTAACAACGGAAAAACCCAGATTAGCAACTTCTCACAAAACTTTCCATTCAGAAACATGCATTTACTATTTTGTTGTTCTGGGACAGCTTCTCTCAAAGCCGTGAACTTTTCATGATACTGTGTTTTGTGCACAAATGTCTTAACTGCTTTTAACGTTGTTATTCTCATTCTATGTGGTTTTAACACGTATTAATGGTAGTGTATGTCAAGCGTGCAATACGCAATGTAAATTATTCATGTATTAATACACTTATGTAATCTTTATTTAACAAAAAGGCTAGTATTAATTATAAAAATATGGAGTTATGATATGAAATATACATAATTAATATTAAACTTATTGAACTTTTTATTTAAAGTCAACACATATAAAATTTGGTCATGCCAAACAAAACTCGAACTTTTAATCAACACTCAGGACAATGAGTGTATCCTATCTTAATATTTACATCTGAATGGTAACTGACCATAGCTATTTACGTGTGACCATGACCTCCGCGAGTGTCAACGGGAGCGGTGAAAGGTCACACTGTCTGGATATTTTTGAGAAGTCCCATTGACTAAGGGACAGCGTGGGGTATAGTACGATGAAATAGCTGGGGGAGTAGAGAACGTATTTCGGGTTTGGATGAATGAATGAACGCGAGGCGCGGGAGAAAAGGAAAACAAAGAAGAAGAAAAACTCGCAGTGGAAATTTACACGGGGGAAGATAAGGATTGTGAAACACGAAGGTTGGATTGACATAGCGAATTACAGGAGGTGTTACTGAGGTCACTACGTCTGGACATCTTAGGGAATAGGGAGAAGAGAGGTGTGGGTTAACATTTTAAATACGCATTAGAGCTTAAATAATTTGCACTGGACGAGTACAACATCTGTGTGTCTCAACACAGTAATTTGTTTTAAAAAAGACATGATATATGGTACATAGTTACTTATGTGATATTCATGAAATTCAAACAATTTATAACAAGTAATCATAAAATCGATCTATAGCATGTCTAGTTTCAGCAACTCCTGAACAGACCAGTAGAAACATGTGTTTAAAAAAATGCTCTGAGTATCGTTCACCATTTGTGATGCTCCGGCTAATCACGTGGATATTAATGTTTTGGTTTTCCGCCAAAGTCTTAATATTATAACATACTGTCATAGTTGTGGTCGGGTGCAGTGCCAACAAAAACTGTAGCGCATTGTGTACAAACGGCAAAATCGGCCGTCTTGGTTGATGTGTTGTCTCATATCATGAGAGTGTAGCTTAAGATCAAACAATGTCGTCCTTAACCTTTGAGATTCTGCCTTAGTGGCAATTAGTACATGCATGTGTTTGGTTAAGTTTATAATGTACAACATTACATATATTTCTAAGTGCAAAAAAAATGTAATTTAAATCTTATTATACAAAATATAATGGTTTGAATACAGTAATTGTGCATGTTGAATAGAGTTGCGCCTCTGCAGATTTTTCTCTTCACTGGCGGTTATGACTGCCGCTGATAGCATTAACTGGACGGCATAGAAGGTGGCTGGCATCATCAGAAAAACGTTTTAGATCAACCAGCAAGAGCACGCCGCCGACTCTAAAATAGCATGCCTCTCCTAACCAGTGCTATCGCACTTAGACAAGGA
Source organism: Oreohelix idahoensis (assembly GCA_024509875.1). Lineage (NCBI taxonomy): Eukaryota > Metazoa > Mollusca > Gastropoda > Stylommatophora > Oreohelicidae > Oreohelix > Oreohelix idahoensis. Next base: position 112,704 of record JAMPIV010023178.1, on the reverse strand, counting down.
AAATGAAACCATTTAGGGTAACTCAGCCAGAGCAGACTGGGTTAACTCTAATATAGCATTGTCTCTCCAGGACAATGCTATGGCACTCGGACAAAAAATAAAACCATTTAGGGTAACCCAGCCAGAGCAAGCTGGGTTAACTGTAATATAGCATAGTCTCTCCTGGATAAATCTGCTATCATACACGGACAAAACAAAATGGAACCATTGAGAGTAGCCCAGCTAGAGCAACTTGGCCATTTCTAAGGCCATCTCTAATATAGCTTCTCTCTTAGACTTCTTCTCAGTGTCTACAGCATTGACGGTTGATGCAGTGTTACAGGTAGGGTGTTGCGAAGTTGATGCACCGTACTGTGCGATGTTCTGTTGCTTAGTTGAACGTTTGCTGTACAGAGCGTCTGTCGTAGATAATCTTCTTTCGTGTTTCTTCTCAGTGTCCACAGCAGTGACGGTTGATGTTGTGTTACAGGTAAGGTGTTGCAATGTTGCTGCACTGTACTGTGCGATGTTCTTTGGTTTAGTTCGACGTTTCGTGTACACCTTTGCACGAACATGCTCCTGTGGAAGGCGTATAAGCTTTGTCATTGGTAGCGATTCGTTTGATGAAGATGCGTAGGGTCGTTTCGAGGCGAACCGAATGGATGTGTCCATATTATCGTCGGTATGCTCGTTATCATCATCGTTATTACTTTGGTGTTCTTCAGTATCAAGGTCTGACTCATCGCGCTGTGTGGAAGTTGGAACGGGAGCATTTCGTTCCGTTAATGAGGCAGGTGATAACTCTGTATCGGAAGGTTGTGGTGTATCTATATGGGTGTCGGCATCTTGTAGAGTCTCTTGTTGTTTTTCTGCATTTAAAGATGTGTTGCACTGGACAACGATTGGTAATTATCTGCTTGAACTCGAAGATTTCGTGCTTGAATTCTCTCACGTAGCTCCTGCAAATGGATGTCATCTTCACTCGCAGAAGTGTCGCGACATCTACGTAGTCTGTCGATAGCATTGTGCGTGGGGTGAAGAGAGGGGTTTGAGTGTTCATCGTCGCAATGTGACACATCAGATGTAGAGGATGATGTGGGGGGACAAAGGAGGGTGGTTTTGCGAATCGGTCTGGTATTAGTGAGGATAGGCTGGGAAACAGGACGAATAATATCTTTCTTGATTTGTGAAATGTGGGCTTTCGTTCTGATCTGTCTTTCTTCGTGCCACAGGATAAAATTTGTTGGTGTAGTCTGTTCTAAGATTTTGAAACCATCGATCCATTTGTCGTCAAATTTAGAATGTCGAATGTGTTTTTTGTAGTATACTAGATCTCCGATTTGAAACTGTTCCAGTTTTGTGTTTTTGTCGTGTATATGCTGTTTCTTTAGGAAAGCTTTTTCTGCATTTTTGTTCGCAATTTGATGTGCTGCATGCTTTTGTTGTAGGATGACAGCTATCGGGTTCTCTCCCATATATTTGCGTTGTGGTTGGAGAAGGTTGTCCATAGGAAATACCGGCTGTACATACATTTTCGAACCATTCTCGGTTGTTAACTGACACTTCCCACTGTTGATGTTAGTTATGTGTAGTGACATTCCTTTCTTGATTTGACTAACAAAATTTCTTACAGCTATTTGTTGATGTCTTCTATGTAAACTACTCCAATCTTCTTTGTGGTTTCATGATAGTGGTTAGTGATTAGGCCTGTCTACTATCACTATAAAATGTGGCTGTTCGCTCGCAAGAGTGAGAATGTTTCCACAAACGAAAAAGGCTGGTCGCGGCGTCAATGTTTACATTATGCTTTCACTAACGAGAAGGGCTGGTCACGGCGCCAAGTTGTATCGTGTAACCGGGCTGGTTACAACATTAATGTAAAAATGTGTGTGTCCGTCAGTTGGCCGGGTCAGTTCAGTTAATGGTGTTGAGCGCAGGTAAATATTTTTGACGTGAGCTAACTCTTGTACGTTCTGGTTCACGTCGTTACAGGCCTGTCCGCCTGAGATGGAAATTCTTGACCTTAGTTTATTCTTTTTCCCAGTATTCGTTCGTACCCTTTTTGTGTTTAGTGAAAAGCAACCTCGTATAATGGTTTTGTTAAAGTAATCCACTTTAACGTTCCAAAGAAAACTCAGCAATGTAGAAAAATAAAATATAGTTTATTAACATGATTTGGAACAGCAATGTTATTGACACAATGGTGAAGTACTAATTTCTTGCTTACACAAAGTAGTGAGTATCCAAAAATGCAAAATGTATATCCATCATGAAAAAGTATCCAACAGAAGAAAATATAAACTGGTGTACTTAGAAAACTAACGTGTCTACTTAAAAACTTGTCAAGTTAAAATAAACTTGTCTTGATAATCTCAAAGACAAAGTTCTGTAAAAATCCTCTCGCCTAATAAATCCTAAAAATCTGTAAAAGCCTGTCTATCGCCCACGTCTCTCCTTTATATACTATTTCTTCTTTTTTCCCGCCAATTTTCACACGGTGCTTTATTTTTCACACGGAACAAAACATCTACAATTGCACACGCTTTCTCAGCTTTTCGACTTTTTCCACACGGCTCTCTCTCTAACAACGGAAAAAACCCAGATTAGCAACTTCTCACAAAACTTTCCATTCAGAAACATGCATTTACTATTTTGTTGTTCTGGGACAGCTTCTCTCAAAGCCGTGAACTTTTCATGATACTGTGTTTTGTGCACAAATGTCTTAACTGCTTTTAACGTTGTTATTCTCATTCTATGTGGTTTTAACACGTATTAATGGTAGTGTATGTCAAGCGGTCACAGTATCCAGCGATGTAGTATTGACATTTTGCCTTGCTCTCACGTTTCACTTATTTGTGTTACCAGTGCGTGTTTATTTTGTGGCTCAATATAGTCCTGTTACCATTGATCTGACAACACAATATTTTGTTCATTATTTTCTTTCTATTCAATGAAATCTTACCATGAAACGAATTGTACCTAAAAAAGAAGCTAAGTGGAGCAGACGAAAAGAAATCATGAAAAAAAATGCAAACTTAAGTATATAGCTAAAAAAGTTAACAAGTTTGTTGACGTCATTTTTTAAATAGCAAGAAGCTGGTAATCCATCAGCAGTAACAGCATCATATATAAGTGTTGACCAACCCAATAATATATTAGAAGGAGACTTAAATGGTATTCAAGAACCAGAAGTGCCTTTCAAGAGGCCAGAAGTGTCTTTCAAGAAACAGAAGTGTCTTTCATGAGGCCAGAAGTGTCTTTCATTAGGCCAGAAATGTCTTTCAAAAAACCAGAAGTGTCTTTCATTAGGCCAGAAGTGTCTTTCAAAAACCAGAAGTGTCTTTCATGAGGCCAGAAGTGTCTTTCATGAGGCCAGACGTGTCTTTCGAGAACCAAAAGTGTCTTTCAGAAGGCCAGAAATATCTTTCAAAGAACTAGAAGTGTCTTTTAAGATCCAGAAGTGTCTTTCAAGAGACCAGAAGTGTCTTTCAAGACCCACAAGTGTCTTTCAAGAGGACAAAAATGTCTTTCAGGGACCAAAAGTGTCTTTCAAGGACCAGAAGTGTCTTTCGAGAACTAAAAGTGTCTTTCAAGAGGCGAGAAATATCTTTCCAAGAACCAAAAGTGTCTTTTAAGATCCAGAAGTGTCTTTCAAGAGACCAGAAGTGTCTTTCAAGAACCAGAAGTGTCTTTTAAGAGGCCAAAAATGTCTTTCAAGGACCAGAAGTGTCTTTCCAGAACCAGAAGTGTCTTTCAAATACCAGAATTGGCTTGTAAGAACCAGAAGTGTCTTTCAAAAATCCAGAAGTAAATTTCAAGAATCAGAAGTATCTTTTAAGAACCAGAAGTGTCTTTGAAGAGATTAGAAGTGTCTTTTAAGAACCAGAAGTGTCTTTCATGAAACCAGAAGTGCCTATCAAGAACCAGAAGTGTCTATCAAGAATCATCAGAAGTGTCTTTCAAGAAGGAGAAGTGTCTTTTAGGAACCAAAAGTGTTTTTCTTAGGCCACAATTGCCATTCAAGAACCAGAAGTGTTTTTTAAAAACCAGAAATGTCTTTCATGAGGTCAGAAGTGTATCTCAAGAACCAGATGTGTCTTTTAAGAACCAGGAGTGTCTTTGAAGAGGCCAGAAGTGTCTTTCAAGAAGCAGAAGTATCTTTTAAGAACCAGAAGTATCTTTCATGAGGTCAGAAGTGTCTTTTAAAATCCAGAAGTATCTTTCATGAGGTCAGAAGTGCCTCTCAAGAACCAGAAGTGTCTTTGAAGAACCAGAAGTATCTTTCATGAGACCAGAAGTGTATTTTAAGATCCAAAAGTGTTTTATTAGGCATAAGTTTCATTCAAGAACCATAAGTGTCTTTCAGGAGGTTAGAAGTGTCTTTTAAAAACCAGAAGTGTCTTTCATGAGGTCAGATGTGCCTCCCAAAAACCAGAAGTGTCTTTTAAGAACCGAAAGTGTCGTTCAAGAGACCAGAAATGTCTTTCAAGAACCATAAGTGTCTTTTAAGAACCAGAAGTGTCTTTCAACAATCCCGAATATACTAAAACCTAAGGCAGTTAAAATCAAATATACTAAAACCTAAGGCAGTTAAAATAGGAATTAACAGCACAGACGCTGCGATTCGATATCATGATGTATGGCATCTTGGAATTTGATAAGACATCCAAGAACGTCATTTTATCAGATACCTGAGGACAGAAATGGTCAGATTGAGTTCGAAGTATTGTCAAAATAATGAACAGCCTTTTATTCATACACACAATCTAGCATTAAATAAACATTTGTTTAGAAGAAAGTTGAGAAATTGGTATGGAGAAGAAGTTTGGCGCTCCTGGCTTATATCATCATCATCTCAACCCGTAACCCGTCATGGGTCGTAAGGGTTCCATATTGGAAGCATCAGCAGACAGGGTCCTCCACTGCTCTCTATCCTCAGCAATGCGTACAAGTGTGGAAAAACCGTGTCCTGCCCATTCTTTGATGTTATCAGCCCAGGACTTTCTTTGCCTTCCTCTTCTCCGTTTACCTTCGACTGTTCCCTGGAGGATCGTTTCAGAAAGGGAGTCATGGCTTATATATTCTTCAGAAAAAGGGCAGCCTTTTGCTTTTGTTCTTTGCTATTTTCTCAAACTGACAATCAGTCTTCGTTGGAGTAGGAAAATGGGAGCAATTACTGGAAAGCACCAAAAAAGTTTAGCACCATTTAAAATGAAAAACAAATCACCGATACCGTTTTACCTAATGGAAGGAAATGAAAGGAAATCTTTTAGAGAACACAGGAATCATTGACATAGAGCTTCAAGCTCAAATTGCAACAGAAAAACTAAAATTCTCCACAGAATGTTCCATTGCATAACATTTATAGCAACCACTGCGTGGCTACAAGGGATTCCTTAGAAAGGAAGAGGAAAGCAATATTGGAAATTCCCTTGCATAGCTAGGCGGGGTTGTCGCACGGAAGGTCCTGAGTTCTAGTCCTGGGTAAGCCCCTCACGTCTCTTGTTTTTCTGTTGTCTAGTTTTCTACTTCTTTATTTCTTACGAATGCCTGAAAACATACCTTTATGTTTGTCTAATATTTATTTATTGGAAATTCCCTTGCGTTACTAAAGTTGTTGGAAAACTGTGATCCATTCATGAAAGAACATCTCAGTAATGTCGAAAAGCACCCTGGAACAACATTATATATATATATATATATATATATATATATATATATATATATATATATATATATATATATATATATATACATATATATATATATATATATATATATATATATATATATATATATATATATATATATATATATAGATAGATATATCCTTTAACGTAGAATGAATTTATTCAGCTGATGGCTTATACTCTTCGCCATATATTGTTACAAAGCATCCATGAGGCCAAATAGTTTGGCCTCATAACTGTTTTACTCCAGATCAGGTAAATCGACAGGATGGCGCAAACTGTTTGTTTTGTTGATATTCGTTTTCAGAACAAAATAATTCATGTAAAAGAGTCTTGTATTGGATTTATCCAATTAAACAATTCGGTGCTGAAAGCATTGTGACAATGATTTTGGAACAACTGGAATAAGGCAAAATACCATTAGAAGACTTATCGGTCTCAGTGCTAAGACAATGCGGTAGTTTTGGCTGGTTATAAAAGTGGTGTTCAACAGAGGATTATTGAAAAATAATAGCAAAGCTATTTTTGTGAACTGTGATAATCATTCAGTCACGTGGGCTGAAGTGCGTGCTGCTACCCATGATCCAATGATGGTGACTCTTGTTGTGCAAGTTAGTTACTTTATTCAATATTTTCACGTTCTACTTTCCGTTATCAAAAGATGAATGATATCATACCAGCAGTTCAAATTTGAGTCTGAAACTCTAAGTGGCTGTATAATAGAGGATGTGAAGCCAGTTCGTGAACACTATGATACTATAGTAGAAGTCTTGCAAAGCATGGTTGATGACCAAAGTGAGACTGCTGATACAAGAGAGGAAGCAAAGCAGGGGCTTAAACGAATTTTGACTTACGATTTTTTGACTTTACTTGAATTTTGGATCAAATGATCGTGTTCAAAAGTGAATATTCCTTCAATCATTACTGACCACAGGAACGCTCCGCCAAGATAATGTCTCGGCCCACGCGAGGTTGGGCGCTTGGGTAAAGAGGTCAAGCTGTTGCCCATGCAGCATGACCCACGAAGCCATATGTATGGTATACCTCATGTCCTTAGACAATTAGCTGCAACTGGAGCTGGAATTATCGCGGCTGCTGGCAGGTAAGCATGTATTAGCTCTTGAATTGCCAAATTTATCCAAGTAGGATCGTGTCATCTAAGGAACCTCGACTGATTTAATGAGCCAATTGCGGTTTCACCATGAGACAGTGTGAACGTAGAAATGCATGGCATAATCTTTGAGACAAGCATATGACTACTGGCAGGATCAACTAGATAACTATCAAGGCAGACGTGCGTCTTCTTCGAGCTCTCGCGCGCGGAGGGAGACTGCGCTCTGTGCAGAGCAGATCCTTGAAAGCGACACCAGCTTACTGACTGCCGGCCCACGACTATTACGGCAGCGGGCCTTATTTCCAGACCTTTGTCGAGCCACGATACGGAGATGCGATGGCTTGCTCATATCACGACCAGGGCTGCGGTTTACAGACACACGAGCCAACAACACGAAACCACTGCCTTGCTACCCGATGATCTAGGAGGGCAAGTTGCCGGAAAACCACGCACAGTCTTTCGAGACAGCGTCTGCCAGCGCTTGCTAGCTGGGAAACAACAACGAGGATCATTTCCCAGAAAGTAAGCATGTATTAGCTCTAGAATTGTTACATTTATCTACGTAGGATTGTGCTGTGTTCGAAAACGAATGCAAGATCATACCATTATATTTAATGATGATGCGTTCATTGAAATGTCCTTCAATAGCCAGTGAATCACTTAGAGCAAGGCTGAAACAGTGGTATGAATGTGATATTCAAGTAGAAAGACGCCCCAGAAAGAAGAAACAAATGCCAGGTGAAAAGCCAAGAGTGTAAGGCTCGCAGCAAAATCGGCTCCATAACGAATTGAAAAAAAGATGTGCCCGACTCCCAGATTTGGATTCACATTTTGAATTTCATTGAGATTTAAAAGGATTAGTGCTTGATCAAATGAAAGAAGGAGCAATCATGATCTAGATATCGTGAAGAAAAATTATCTCAACCTTGGACAGTTTTATAGCAGTGATATTGACTGTTTTAGTCTTATGAAGATATCCTGGATTGTAAGATGTTAAAAAGCCACGCAAATGTTCAGATTTCAAAAGCTGAAGAACTCAAGTTTATTGTTCAGTATGGAATTAAAAATGTTTTTTCAAACGTAAGAGTTACTGTTCAAAGAATGCTCACTATTGCATTTTTTAATTCCCAGCTGTTTGCGATCTTTTAGCATTTTAAAATTAATCTTAACATATTTGAGAGTTTTAATGGGGCAAGATAGACTTTCTGCTTGAGCTTTAATCAGCACTGACGTGAGGAAACTAAAATAATAAATTTAGACATTATTCATCAGTTTACTTCAGCTAAGTTAGAGTAATATATTTTTTAGTGTGAAGTTCCAAATCATTTTTAAATATCTAGTAAAATAAAAAGCTAATTATTTTGTTGTTTTCACAATTCTTTTCCAAATACCAGCGACAATTTTTTTTATACACACAATGGTAGTTTTTGTAATTTCTAAAATGGCATGACATTGACAAAGTAAAAAATAAGTACGTGGTTATAGTTATAAAAATATACTAGTAACAATATAAGTTTCATTTTTTAACAATAAAAGTGTATTTTGTTGTCATTATTATGCAACCAGTATAACAACTAGTAACTTGTTTGAGTACAAATTTATAAAGTCAGCCAGAAGTTTAAAGTAAAGTTTTCAATGGTCGCTATTTAAAAACAGAATTAATAGATAAACTTGCGAGGTGTGACCAAGCCCTGAAATATGGTGGTTATGTAAGGGGACCGTAGCGTATAGAAAGACAATTACCGGTACAATAAAGACGGAAAGGAAGATAAGACAAAAATATGGATGAGTGGATGTGCCGTTCTATCACAAGCCACGACTCATTGCAGGAAGCCTACACTAAGCAGTCCTTTGTCCTTGCAGTGCTAGTTTCTGTTTTACAAGTTGAAGTTGCCAGCCCCATGCTTAACGTCATATTAGGCGCCTTGTGCGTCATACCTAAAGGTGCATTAGTCATTTTGTTTTATTTGTCTCTTCAGAGAAATAAAGATTTACACGGGACATTACCTGGAGAGGTTGACGAATTATTATGGGAACATTTAAAAACATCACCATATAATGAATGTTCCACTTAACTTTAGTGCATACATAAATTTAGCTGATGCTACTTTGTGAAGAGACTCATAGAGAATGTATACTTGCAAGTGCAAATGCCTCACCGAAGGTTTTTTTCTTTTTTACAATTTCTGATGAAAGCGTTGACACGACAGCGCTGAACAGCTGTCCCGCGGTGTGGTTGCCCGTGACACAAATAAATTACAAGTCTTTATTCGTAAAAAATGTAGTGGTTATGTAACATTCAGCACACTAAATGCTTCTGATTCTGCAGGTGTAATTACGCATAAAAAGGGTAAAGGGGGTCTCATAGCAAAAATACCGTATGGGATGAACTGTTAGATGTTTCACATTAACAATTCTCAGTTTTTTTTAATGCGATGCGGCAAACAGTTTTCTTGCCTTCTCTAACTCAAAAGCATATTTACAGCTGGATGGACTGGCGGTTGACGCTACCAAATTTGGAACCTAGTAACTTTGCCTTCGGAAGCACGTGCATTAACCACCGTGCCAATCAAGAATCGTTGCCGTAAATTATGGTTTAACATTTGGATTGAAAGTGTTAGCTCTCTAGATCTGCTGTAGTGGTCTACGAATTGTAAACCGGGATTTCGAATAAATTATGAATTTATAAAAGGTTTAGAAACTTTTGCACAAAAATTACTCTTGGCAATAGAATCACTAGCATGATCCAATACAATAATTCCAATCGTAAGTACGTCGCTCGGTCGGTCGGTCACATTATGCACACCGTCATTTGCGCACTTTTCTCGAGAGAGTAAATTAACTGTCAACCATAGCTAAGGGGTGCAACTGTGGTTGAAAGTTAGACAATAATTGTATTGTTTCTCTTATATGTAATCTCCCGAAAACAGAAAAGTGCGCAAATGACGATACAATACGCCATCCTTAGAAAAGTTGTCTCCGTTGTGTCTGGGGTCCTTAGCCATGAGCAGTTTTCTAAAGCAGGGCTCCATAGTAGGGTCCTTTTGTTGCGCCTCTTTTAGTTCCGTTGGTAACAAATTTGGCGCAGGCTCCTGTTCCTTCTGGGTTTACCCTCTTGTGGTTACTGCTGCCACAATCGGCTTTTTCGGTATCTCAACAAACACATATCTACATCCCAGGATAACTGGGTAGATAGGATCATCCATAATGGCCGCTTTGATAACACCACTGATAAAATCAGAGTGTATTTACACCAGTGCGATGGGAAACGTTCTTGTGACGTACGTCTAGTTTGTCAAGTGAATTTTCCCTGATTTGATGGATGATTAAAGGGACTTTAGCTTTTCATAACATTAGAACCCCTGAACATCAGTATTGTTGTAACTTTTCATCAACGAAGAGTAGCGGCTATGATCAAAGCAGTCAAAGACGATCCCCATAACAGAGAAGCAAGAATTTAGCATCTCTGTGCGAACACTGAACCGTTCGCAAGACGGACACGAGCGGTCAGAAGAAAGCTTCTTGCAGACTTCGCACCTCTGTGGCAACCGGCAGACTTGCCCGAAAGACTATGGAACGGGAGAGACGGAACGCTCAGCGTAGCGGATACGATCTGAGGAATCAGGAAACTTACCGCGAACGAGGCTAGTCACGCAGAAATTTCACATCCTCGTGCGAGCAGCCTAAGACGAACGAAGATCGGAAGCCAGTCGAGCCATCGCGGTTAGCATGGCGGCTAAATAACTTCGACTTGCCCTGGGATCTGAAGAGGCGCGAAATTTTCGCACGACCCATTTAACTTACATTCCTTTTAGATATATACAGAATCTGAAAAGGGCAACTTTATCATTCGGTCTGACAGAATTTTAAGATTCACTAGCATACAGTTAAATTCCTGCTAGATTTCATCTAAATTGTTGGCTATTGGAGTGAAATTCTTTTTCTGTGCAGACGGTAATTTATACTTTAGCTTCGAGTGATCAGTGGTCTAGTTATTTCATTTTTATTTCACTGGATTGTGGTGTAAATTTAAACTTATTAAATAAACCCATTTTCAAAGTTCTAGTGCAAACTAAATGTTACATCTATAAGTTTATTTCTTAATACAATAGCCGCGTAAATTAATTTTGCAACTGTTAAGGGAATTATAACTTTAATACAGTTTAGTTCTGTATAAATAGATGTGCTTTTAACTATTAACCTCACGGAAGCGTTTCTTGTATTGATTAATTGTAGACGCGAATGCAGAAAATAGTCTTACTGTAAATGTATCGCGCGTTAGATCTTAATATGATTTTATTGCATTTCTTGTTTTATCTTCTATACAGAATTGATCTTTCAACCTTGCATCTCAGCAATTAATTAATTATACACTGAGCCCTGCCAACTCAGTCGAAAACTCCAGCAACTTATAACCATTTTAAAATTTAATCTTTGTGGCGATCCTGTGTGATTCAGCTACCTGAAGTTTTTCAGAAACAAAGCAAACCCAAAGACTGTTTTAAAATCCCAATTCATAAAGTTTTTTTATAGTTATCAAACTTGAAGAAGAACAGTTGCCAGTAGCAATATTTTACTCACTGCTCTATTTGTGAAGAAGAACATAGATTTCCCTGACACTGTTTGTCAAGCATAATCATTGGATTTTACCACACCCCGAAGAACTTACCTCAGTGTTTTGTAGTTTGTGACATTACGGCAAAAGAAAGTTATCTCCACCAGCTGTGCCAATCTTAGAAACCGCACGATACCTCACACCTAGCCAAGTGCCTATGCTATTCATTAGGAACTTTTATCTAACAAACCAACAGTAGCCTTTACGCTTCACCGTCTGGCGATTTTTGAGACTATTAGCTACCAGCCCACCTCGTTAAATCTGGGGCCTGTCACAGAAGAAATAAAAAGACAATTTCCATTGTTCTACGGTACAGTTGTAAAATTCCTAAAGTGCCAGAATTCACAACTTGGTAAGTCTGTGTGTGTGACTGTGTGTGCTGGCCAGCCCAAGCGTGTTTTTGAATGACAGGAGATTTATTAATCTTTTTTTTTTACCCTTATAATTAGTTCGTCCTAGTATTAAGGGGTATTGTATACATTGTACGGGATTTCTCCTAGCGGGATTGTTTAACTGTGTTCATTCCCCCCTTCCGTAAAGTTTTGTTGAAAAAGGGAAACATTTGAGAACCCTAGCTTTTCCTCTACCCTCTTATCACTGTAACCCCTTGCCTCAGAGTAATAAATTTACCATTGGGTTAAATTGCCTATCTCTGATCATCATCACCCCCCCCCCTTTTTTTCTCGTCTTTGGGACCGGGTCTTTTCTGTTAGTAAATACAAGCGGCAAAGGTGTATTGGATACTTCTCCTCAACCCCCCCCCTTTCCCCTTGTCATTTGTGTATTTTGTAACCTTTGATTTTTTCATGTAAATTGATAATTATTTGTGACTTGATTTTTTTATGATAATAAAAGTATTAAAACTTTGTTAGCATTTTGTGTCGGCTGGCCCAAATCCAACATTCCTCATATTTGTTATCGTAGTCTGTATTCATGTACGTTGAGCGTCAGAATCACCAAATTGGTGTGTGCGCCTGAGTGACTGGAACTGACAAACAATTGTTTGTTCAGAAGGGTGGTAGGAGTAGTTTTGAGAGACAAATATTGTCGTACATGAGACTGTCCTTACTCTTCCCAGCACTTGTGAATCTACAACCTCACTTCCTAAATCCTTATTCTCACAGAGCCTTCACTATCATTCTACACTCTAAAGGGACCAATATCCATCAGAACACTCTCAGATAAAATTACGACAGTCCTTGGTGCATCATTCTTAAAAACTCCACATAGTTTAACGGTTTCTTCTGTCTCTTGACCTGGTTTGACCAAATGCCTTGAGACAATGCAATCAAAGGATAAGCCCGTGTCAAAAAGACAAGATAATGAAGTACCGTTCAAAATAACAGTTCCTCGCGTTGAGGGCCTCTCTCCCGCAGGTTGAGAATCTTACTTACTTAGTTGTTCTCCTTCTACCGTGAGGTGTAGAGGTAAAGAGAGAATCACTGACACTAATTCTACCTTGCGAGGCTGTTTGCAAGCATCCGATGCGTTTAGGCCCGGTGTTCTTGCCCTGATCAGACGTCTCTGGTGCAGGGGTCTGTCCCTTGTCTTGACCTTTGTGGCCGCGCTGCCATGCAGGCCTTGTGGGTTGATCAGGATTGTTGTTGTTGGTGGGATATCGGGTCTTGTAGAATTTCGATTTTTCCCAGGGAGGTCTCTGGGGTATGGGTTCTCGTTGGTTATAGTGCTGGGAAGAATTGGAAGAATGGGAAGACTGCTCTAGATTATTTTTCCGAGAAGGCTCATCTGTCGGTTTTTATTTTGTGCTGGGAAGCTCGGCCAACGCATTTACATAACTTTCCGCCTTATTGAGGATGTCATCCAACTTTACTGCGCCCTGCTCAGCCAGAAATCTACGGGTTTCGTTCGACAAAGTGGTTTTTATTTGTTCTGTAAGAACAAGATCCAGAATTCCTTCATACGTAAGAGGTAGTTTGGAAAGTTCCAGGCACTTTGTCAAATAGCCCGTCAGGGGTGAAGAGAACTGCTGAAATGTCTCAGTGCTCTCCTTTCGGATATTTCTGAACATTTGCAGAAATTTGCGAGCGTTCATTTCGAAACGCTCCAGTAAAGCCTTCTTTAGCATGTCGTAGTTATCTTGGTGGCTGCTTCCCAGCTTTACGTACACGTCATAAGCGGTATCTTTCAAAGATTGTGAAAGTTTTAAACACCACCAGGAACTCTCTAGCCCATACAGATTCGCCATTCCCTCAAATTTCTCTAGAAACGAGTCAATTTTCTCATTGGGGCTAGGAAAGGATTCTAGGGCAAAGAACATCGCTGTAAGTTGAGAAGATGGAGTGCTGAAGAGATCAATTGATTGTGACTGGGGTGGAGACTCTCCATTACTTGTGGAAGACATAGCACCTCGACTTTGGACCTTTAATGCCTTAAGCGCCAACTCGTGCTGTCTCTCCTTCTCTCTATCCTCATGCTGTCTCTCCGTCTCTCTTTCATTTGCCCTGCGCGCTTCCATCTCTGTCTCAATTTTCTTCTACTCTAATTGAGATTGACACTCTTCCGCTTCGTTCTTCTCCGCTCTATCTTGTGCTTCCTTCTCCCTAGCTTCTGCTACCTTCTTCTCCACGTCATACCGGTCAAGTTCTATGTTGACAAACGCGGTCGCTTCTTCTCCCTGCAAGCCTGTTTCCCTTGCTTCCTCTCTTAGCCTCGCTCTAAGATTAACACGCTCAGCCATGTCAAAGAACTGAATGCCACTAAGTCGAGAAAAGAAGAAGAAAAGGAGGAGAAAAAACTCTTAACCGCTTACGAGAAAACACACACAAAAATATACACCTGAGATACCTCCTTCAGTTATCAATTTTCTAACCTATCGCTGTTATTACCTGGCGCAAGACTCCTAATACAGACGACCAAGCCAAATAAATGGCAGATTAGCCAAGAACTGGACAAATCTACTATTACTAACGGTGGAGAAAAAAAATTTATTCTAACGAATGTTAAGGAGAACAAAAAATTTTCCTTTTCTTTATATAAAATTCCACCCAAAACTCTCCTCACCTGAAGTCAGTTAAGAGAAGGGACGTAATTAACTTGACTTTATAGTCGGAACGCGGTCCTTAGTTTATCTCAACTCTACTAACTTCAAAAAAAACCTTAGTGATTGTTAATCAATCACGCAATCCAGCCGCCCTGCACAAAATGTATCATATACCATGTATCTGACAGATATTATTATAAACAAGTTGGAAATAATTCTATAAGGCTGTGGAAAAAAAACCAAACCTATATATGTGTGTGGTCAAAACACCCTGTAACTAGGATCGCTGTCTAGGGGGTAATTTATTTTAATGATCCTTAGTTCACAAGACAAACTCACAAACACACTCTATCTAGATGAAAATATAGCTCAAAATCTCAAACGAGGCGACTCATTTATGCGAGAGATTAGTACCGGACGAGGCCACATTTGTGTCGTAAATTGTGAGAAGATAGGACTGAGATATTTATGGTCCCGCTGAAGCAGAGGTGATAGTGACAGCTATGTGAAAGGAAGGTGGTAGAAATAGTATTGTTTCACAAGAAGGAGTAAACGTGTAGTGAAAAGATGATAGTGTAGAGAGAACAAGGCAGTCTCGGATTGAGTAATTGCTCTAATCCAGCCTATCTTACGACTCTATTTAACTTTCAGACGCCCTTACTCTCCTTGTACAACATTCAAGATACACAACACTTAAGTACACAAACTTCTGTGACATATAACTACTAAGTACAGACGTGAAAACAAACTATGAATAACATATATATATATATATATATATATATATATATATATATATATATATATATATATATATATATATATATAGATGAGGGGTTAAACCGTCACTATAGAGTAAGGTTTATTACATTTATTTTCGCTAAAGTATCACAACATCAAGAAAACAAATTACATCAATACATTTTTTGCTACATCAGATAAATGAAAATATAAATCTAGTAGGCCTTCTCTCTTGTATAGGAAAATTAAGAAAGATCCCACCTGAGGTAATATACCCAACAAGATCAAATAATTAACAACGGGAGTAGGGGCAGTCAGGACGGGTAAAGAATAAGTCCTTGACTTAACTATCCCGTGGGCATTCAGAATAGTGAGAGATAAATAAAAGAAGATTTTACATTAGCAGTAACTTGAGAAATAAGTTCTTTCGTTCTGTTTCACTCTCTACACGCATACAGTGAGCTCACTTCAGTTATGCTTATCCCTCTGCCGACGCTGCATACATTCCATTTAATTTATCAAACACATTGTATTTAAGACTATTATGAATCCTATTATTTGTCCAGTTCAGCCCCAGACTCTCCGTTTAGGCAACTGCTATTTTTTGGAGAGTCGCTGAATTGGTGCGTTGATTATTTTTTCCTGGGTATTCCTCTTCGTACTGTAGGTATTGGTTTGGGATAAGGTGTTCTAGGTGGTGGCACTGTCCTGGAAATTTATAAGTTAATATAGTTTTTATTCCGGAATGGTCTAGCCTCCAGTGGCTGCGACTCTCTCTGTCGTAGTAAATGTGTAAAAAAAAACAACAGAATGTTACTCCCAGGCTGTTCTCAGAAGGAAATAGCCGAGTATGACCCATGAATTCTCTCTGTAGAATTTGGTGGTAGGAAAACTTTACTGTCATATGATTTTTAAAGAAAGTTAGTGCTGTACGTTCTGCCACATCAGGCGAGTGATATTTATATGGATAAGATGGAAAAATCTTCTGGCATAGTCCCGTTCCAGTTTAACATTTTTAAAAATTTTACATTGAAGTGTTCTGGTTATTTAACCACTCTCATGGATGGAGAGGGTGGACCGCGAAAGGTCTCCAACATCAGATTTTCACGGACAATGTTTGTATGTTTAGGAACATATAATTGGAATGGCATAACACATCTGATTATTCATCTCTATAAGAACCACTGGATCGCAAAGGTATGATCAACCTATATAAAAGAGAATAGATAACAGGTAATCATACTATAATTATATTTTAACACCCGCGTTTTAGGTAAGACCTGTAAATCACTCCGGTATTTAATTATCTATATAAAAAACCACGAGTTATGAACACTAGTCACTTAAAATTTACGCATGATGAAAATAGAAATAAATGGTATCAAACAAATTATCGATCGTCTAGCGTCTTATAATATTTTAAGCCTCTCCTACTGGGGAGAAGCAAAAATTAAATTACGTTTACGGCTGGAGAAAATTTAGCAATAAGTTTATTTAATACGTTATTCAGCTTAACACAAAATCCCGGTGAAATATAATGAAGAAACTTTAACGATTAAATCACTCAAAACTCTAATACATTATCACCGCAGCACAAAGAAGGAATTAATCTCCACGTATAAAAGAAATCCAAAATTCTTGTTTTGCTCTCATATATGAGCTAGGTACTTTCTTCAAATCTCTGGCGCTATTGATAACTGAATTTGTAAGAGATGCCCATATATATTAAATGAATAGAAACCGTTAGCTACATGCGAGATTTTTCATCTCTGCCTGATTCTCGGGAACTTTTGCGGTCGAACCGTGAATGAAAGCTATTTTTCACAACTTCGCCGCAAGGCTCGGCCGTTCCTGCAGAGATTTCGTCCCCACGTAGACGGTTCTCGGTCTGGTGTTAATCAGCGGTGTTACAGAACTCGCTTTCTCTTGCTGACCACAAAAGACGTCGATAACTGACCGCCGGTGCCGCCTCTGGCCCGCCTCTTTGAAGGAATGACAGTAAGAGATCCAGAGATTGCTAATTATAATGGCTCGTGAGAGAAGAGAGTAGGCGTGGTCTCAGCAACATCTAGAGGTCTTCCCAGTATAGCACAAACACCAAATTAAGACTGTATGAGAGCTGTATACTTTCTGTGCTTCTCTATGGTGTGGAGTGCTGGAGAGTAACAGAGAAGGAAATGTCGAAACTGTCTTCCTTCCACACAATATGACTAAGGAAAATTGTCCGAATATTTTAGCCGAATACCATCAGCAACCAAGACCTACTCATTCGGAGTAACCAAGAGTACATGCACACCATCATAGCTGGAAGACGCTGGAGTTGGGTTGGGCACATCCTCAGAAGGGACCTTGGTACCATTACAATATGCTATGGACCCCCGAAGGAAAGCGAAATAAAGGCCGACCAAAAACAACCTGGCGGAGAAATGTGGAAGCTGAGATGCAAAGAATGAACCAGAGTTGGCGCACTGCACGAAGGACGGCCGCCGAGCGAACAAACTGGAATCAATTTGTTGCTGCCTTACAAGACGCCACCAGGCGTGATGGCCACTGACTGCTTTGATGGTCGGCGGCTAAGGATCAAAGAAGAAGAAAAGAATGGTCATTTTTATCATAACCCCTGAGTTATAAGAAGTACGCTCATGGAGAGTAAAAATTCAGAGAACAGATTCGGTTGACGGACATTGGGAAAGGCGCTTTATTAAAATTAGGAAAACAAAGACTAAGCAGCAGAATTTGTTGTTTTATTCGTTCTAAAGTTTGTGGTACGAGTTTACGAGACCATTTGTGGTACGATTCTACGATACCAGCTGTACTGTGGTTCAAAGCTTGAGATCGACACTTGAAACCTACATTCAACGGGTTGTGAAGATACCTGCCTTGACCAGGAGACGTATCTTCGCCACAGAGAAGAATTGACGGAAACATCATCTTCAACACTTCAGCAGTTTGGAAGCTAAGTGTCATTTTTTAGCAGGCCAATGCAACAGAACTTGTTGATCTATATTCCACAACTAGGCTTCCTAAAATCGATATCAGTTTCAGTGACGGAATCTATTTTTAGTTATCTTACTTACTTACTTACTTAGTCGTTCCCCTTCTACCGTGATGTAGAGGATTGGAAGAGAGAGCGCCAGACTATCCTATCGGCGGTCTCCCTCCTGGCCTGGTTCCACTCTAGTCCTCGATCCCTTAAAGATTGTCCAATGCTGTCCTCCCAGCGGACCCTGGGTCGTCCTCGGGGTCTGGATCCTTGGCTATTTGTTTCCCATGCTTGTCGTGGTATCCGATCTTCTCCCATTCTGCAGTTATCACCAGTGCAAATTTATTTACATTTGTTCAGAAGTAATTGATCAATAATTTTGTTAAATCTTTTTTTTTTCTTTTTTCTTTTAAACATATTCATATTTGATTTAGTTATTACAGAGAGCAAGGCACACGGATGAATCGGGATCTTTAATATATCTATATTTATATCTATAGAGCTAAATAATAATAAGAATTTCAATGTTAATTCAGTTGGGGGCTTGTACGAGCTAAATTAAATTATATAATACCCCTTCACAAAATGCGGCTGGCAGATAAAAGATAACTTTGCTAAGACACATTCAGCTTTGTTCTTGATTTCTGAAAGATCTTGTTAAGATCCCCTCAAGGTAGAAGCATCACCATCCATCTATCTTCATTTCTGCCAAGAGTAATCTTGTACAAAGGTAAACACCTTTGAAGACCCACATTAAATACTCTATGGATGTGGCCATTATTGGACCATCACTGCAGAGCAAAGGGAGGCAATACGTGACAAATTGGTGTCCCGTCAGGAGTTAAAAAACCTGAAGGCTAATTCCCCTAGATGTCACTGACAAGAAATTTTAGATTTACTGAAAGAGTATTGTCAGCTATATTTTAGATAGATCTGATCATATATGTGCAATAAATAATAAGGTGAAATAACTAAATAGAATAATTTAATGAGTGATAAAAAGTAATTTTTCTCTAAAATAATTTGTAAAAAGTGGGAAATAGAGCTCATTTGTTACGGCCAATTTTTGTTGTGGTGGTTAACTTATAATTGTATTAATCTAGTTACTTGTAATTGAAAGCAGCTAATTTTATATTGCATTTGTAACCTGCTCAGATGACCGAACCACATAATCCCCACAGTTTTAACTTAAATGTTGCTATAGAGATAGGTTTATCGGGCCGAGATTTAGTTGACTTTGTTTAGAAGTCTGTAGAGAAAGGCCAGGACAGGGCAGAGACAGCCACCATCCGTGAGGAGAGAAAGTTGGAGAGAGACCACTAAAAAGTCAAAGCAGAGAAGGAAGCCGAACAGAAGGCAAAGGAGAAAGCCCACGAGATCAGACTGAACGAATTAGAAATTCAAGGTAGGAGAGTCGAATCTAGTGGATCTGGCAGTTCCCAAGGTAGTAATGGGGAAAATAGCTCTCAGGCGGCGTTGCGTAGTGTGGCCTCTTTTCAGTTAGATGTCTACTCCGTGGCTTTCAGAGAAAATAGACATCTTTCTTTGTAGGTTTGAGTCCTTAGCTGCCACATATAGCTTAGATAGGGAGAGATACAATGTGACGCTATCTCAGAGTCTGACGGGATCTGCTTACGATGTGTTCATCAAAATGGCATCGGAAGACAAACAACAACAGTTACATCATTTTGAAGAATGCATTGCTTCAACGTTTTCAGCTGAACGCTCAAACAATTCAGAGCAAGTTATGAATAGGGTAAACAAACGGAAGGCCAGCTGCTCGTATTTCAGGACTATCTGTGCTCTGGTGTGAGAGTGAAGGAGGGAGACATATGACGAGAGCAGCTGGAGACAGAAATCAAGGGGAGAGTACGTATGGAAAGACCAAGAGACAGACAAGCTTCGCATATTTTGTTAAGGTTCTGCGTTCCCCGAGAAGCTGAAAAGTATTGATTGAAAAGAGGCTAAAACTGTTGTTATCAACCATAGCAGATAATCGTGTGAGGAGGGGGGGAGAGATTTTGAGAGATTTTATTTAATGAAAACATTGAACGGTAATTGTTCTGTTTACGCATACGCTAGAATGCATGGGTGCTGAGAAGAAAATTGGTGGTAGATATATTTTCGTCCCGTCTGAATAGAACTGAACAGAGGTGGTACTCAGTGAGAGATAAGGTAAAGAAAATAGATTTCACGGTCACATTTATTAATATTTAAACGACTCTGCGTATATATCTGTTTTAGGCATCTCAAATGAGCGATTAACACCAATAGCATCCACTTTCCTTGTATTGAACGTTTAAATAAACAATGTTTGCATACGGTCAGCGAGAATTCGCTGATGACACCACTAATGGAAAATAACTGAGTAGAATGATTTAAACACGCAAGTTTGTAATTTCGGGTCGTCACTTCCTGAAAAGTTAGGTACTGGTATTTCTGGAATCCTGCTACCCAAGTTTTCCTAGTAACTGTTTAGGAAACTTAGGAAAATGTAAAAGTCAAACTATAATATTTTAATAGATGAGTGATATGAGATTTCGTTTAAATAAATGACTACTGCTTTAAGTGAGTCTTCTCCAGCCTTGTCTGCAGTAATTGCAAATGCAAGCCGCATAAAATATGTCATTCCTAATAGTTCCACCGGAAGAACGATTTCATTCTGTTACCGAGTTTTTGCAAGCAGCAAATTAATAAAGCATATTTTCTCGTTTGATCGTGCACACCAAGGAAGAATAGTTCACCATCTCCTTTTTTCAATGTGTTTACTATTTATTGTTGTAGCACGCCCCCTTCAAACATTTACATTGTTTCATGAACCAAGATTTATTATTTTATTTGATATCTTCCTTGATGAATATTCTATGTGCTGCAGTGTATTATTCTTCTCGATGGTGTATTTATGTTTTAGTTGTAATTCAGATTGTTTTGTTGTTCAGAAGAGCTGCTACGTTTATACGTGCACGCATTTAATATTGGTTGCGTGTTTATTAATGTCAGTCTATGCCTGTCTGGGGAAGTCAGCTACAGTAGAACTATTGGAAAGGCAAGCAAGTAGTTCTGTTAAAGTTTCGTGAGCATCGTAATTGTTTAATGTTTGCGTCATTTTGTCGTGACACGGTTGTTCATCCAAGACACAATTTCCATCTGTTTTGTTAACGCGTGTGTGTAAAATTAAAATACTCCTAATATAAAAGACTGGATTTTGCTGATGACTTGGTTCTTCTGTCCCATAACCGTAATCAGATGCAGGACAAATTGAAAACACTCGATGATTGGTCACGGCAATTGGGTCTGAAAATACACAGGGAAAAGACAATAATAATGAGAATAAATGCAGGTAATAAAAAGCTACAGACTTTCGTGGATGGGTGCTTGCGTAGAATGGAGGGATTGAAGTGGTATGACAGAGTTACCAACGTGGAACTGATGACAGGAGCTAGACGGGTGCCGGTGGGACAGGAGATGAGAGGAAGACGATGGCGATGGATAGGACACACATTGAGGAAACCTGTTGATTGCATTGCAAGGCAGTCCTTGTTCTGGAGCCCCCAGGGCGAGAGAGGCAGAGGTAGATCAAGAAGCACATGGAGAAGAGAGCAGAATTATAGGTTATTATCCACTCGGTTATTTAACTCTGAATAGAACTACACGTGTATAGCTTATCTTATCGTTAAAAAAACAACCCCGTGACATAAGCGCTAGTCATTTATAAAATTACTCATAATGAATTAGAAATAAATATTTATTTCGTCAGTACTCATAAAGAATAGTGCATTTACTAGTTGACCAAATATCTCTTACTGGTTACTAGCAATTATTAATCAACGCTACAGCCAGAACAATTTAGCTAGTAATTATTTTAATTCCACTAGTCAATTAACACACAAAGACAAAAATCCTTCTTTGATCCTTAGCCGCCGACCGTCAAAGCAGTCAGTGGCCATCACGCCTAGTGGCGTCTAGTAGGGCAACAACAAATTGATTCCACTTTGCTCGGTCGGCGGCCATCCTTCGTACAGTTCCCCAATTAACACACAAAGACAAAAATCCTAGTGGGATATAAATGACGGACTTTAAAAATTAATCACTCCACACAGAAAAATCTTAATATAACATATACCGCAACACAGAAATTAAAACAACTCCAACGAAAAACTAAGTAATTCCAATGATATAGTGGATCTAGAAATCGCAGCTAGATGTTCCAAAACTTCTGTGGGTACTGAATAATCTAAGTTTGAAAGCTGGAATATAAATATTAAATAGACAAAAAGTCGCTGACCAGTGTTAGACATAACACCTTTGGGGAATTCTTCGGTTAGATTTTTAATCAAAGTCTATTTTGTCACTAAAGCCGCCCGTAGACGTCTACAACGAGCATCTCGTCTTTTTGATCACGTCTCGTCCGCTGTTTAATTACATTCACGAACGAACGGATGTCGGGGGGGGGGGGGTAACTTGTGATTATATCCCCTGATCAAAGTAATTAACAAAAGTACGACTTAAGAATAACCGCCCTTGATTTTCTTCATAAGCTTATCTCCCACTTTTCTTAAGTTAAGACAAGTTTGAGTCTGTCAGATGTAGTAGTTGGTTTAGCAGTAAGTGCATTCTGATGAGTGACGGGACTAATGCGATTAAGGGCACCAGATAAGACTCTTTCGGGATAGTGACGTCGGCGAAAAAACTCGACCATTTCTTGAGCTCATTCACGGAAATCATCTTCATCGTGACATATCCGACGTAAGCGTAGAAGTTGAGAGTAGGGAATGGAAATTTTACAGCTGGGAGGGTGAGAAGAGGGGTAAAGAAGGAAACCATGAGCATCAGTAGGTTTATAAAAGACAGAGGTAGTAAGGCCAGTAGGAGTAATATTGACAGTGAGGTCAAGGAAGTTAACTGAAGGGGTTTGTCCTCAATTCCACGTTGGTAACCTTGTCATACCATTTTCATACCTCTATTCTACGCAAGCACCCATTTATGAAAGTCTGTAGCTTTTTGGTTGCTGTCTTTGTTGTTCTCCATGTCTCAGAGCCATACAATAGGACTGACTTCACATTTGAGTTGAAGATTCTTATTTTCGTGTTGGATCCAATTTCTCTTGATCTCCATATATTTCCCAATGCAATAAAAGCTCTTCTTGCTTTTTGTATTCTTAGTTTGATAACACTGTCTGTCCCTCCAACTTTGTCTATATTGCTGCAAGATATGTGTACGATTCTACATCTTGTATTGGTGTTTCTTCAAGTTAAACCCTATTATCATTACCTACATTTATTCTCATTATTTTGGTATTTTCCCTGTGTATTTTCAGACACTGTGACCTCTCGTCGCGTGTTTTCAATTTGTCCTGCATCTGATTACGGTTATGGGACAGAAGAGCCAAGTCATCAGCAAAATCCAAATCATCCAACTGCTTAGTCTGAGTCCACTGGATTCCATTTCTGTTGTGTGTTGTCGATGTTCGCATAACCCAGCCTATTGCTAGTAAGAAAAGAAATGGAGACAAGAGGCATCCCTGTCGCACTTCTGTTCTTATCCCAAACGGTTCTGTAAGCTGTCCTTCGTGAAGAACTCTGCATGTCATGTCTTCATATGTTTTCTTTATTAAATTAATGATCTTCAGGGGAACTCCATAATGCCTCATCAATTTCCAAAGTGATTCTCTGTCTACACTGTCAAATACCTTTTCGTAGTCCACAAATACGATGTATAGTGGTGAATTCCATTCAGACTTTGTTCAACTATTATTCTCAAAGTGGCTATCTGGTTTGTAAATAATCTGTTTTGTCGAAAACCTACTTGTTCATCTCTCAGTTTCTTGTCTGTGGACTCTTTTAATCTCTCAAGGATAATCCTGTTTAATACTTTTCCTGGTACTGATAGTAACACTATTCCTCTATAATGTTTGCACTCTTGTAAATATCCCTTCTTAGGCAACTTAACCAGATATCCTTCCTACCAATCGGCTGGTATCTCTTTGTGTACACTTCTTGAGCCTTGGCTTTGGAACTTCTGGTTTTGCTTGTGTTTAAACCTGCTTTCTTGTTTTTTCTGTCTTTTATCTTATTGATGGTTTCTGTTGTTATCCATGCTTTTTGTTGTCGTTCCCTTTTCCCCAGTATTTCTCCACATGTCTCATTCCATACAGTTTTGATTTGCTGCCAATAGTCTTATGTATTCTTTACCTCTTCCAGCTGTTGGAGCACTTGGAATTTTTTGGATATTGTGACCGCAAATTTTATATATATATATATATATATATATATATATATATATATATATATATATATATATATATATATATATATATATATATATATATATATATATATATATATATATATATATATATATATATATATATATATATATATATATATATATATATATATATATATATATATATATATATATATATATATATATATATATATATATATATATATATATATATATATATATATATATATATATATATATATATATATATATATATATTTTTTTTTTTTTTATATTTATATATATATATATATATATATATATATATATATATATATATATATATATATATATATATATATATATATATATATATATATATATATATATATATATATATATATATATATATATATATATATATATATATATAAATTCCTAATAATTTTGAATTATGTTGTAAATTCTGAAAAAATATGGCTGTCATTCATAACCCTCCACTCCCAAAGGAGCATAGGCCTTCAACAAATACATGCCAAGTCCTCCTGTCCCGTGCCATCATCTCAAGTTCTTTCCATGTTCTCCTCATCATTTTCACCTCTGTTTCCAACTCTCTTCTCCATGTACTTCTTGGTCTTCCTCTGCCTCTCTTGCCCTGGGGGTTCCAGAACAAGGACTGCCTTGTAATGCTATCAACAGGTTTCCTCAGTGTGTGTCCTATCCATCGCCATCGTCTTCTTCTCATTTCTTGTTCCACTGGCACTTGTCTAGTTCTTGTCATCAGTTCCACGTTGGTAACCTTGTCATACCATTTTAATCCCTCTATTCTACGCAAGCACCCATTTATGAAAGTCTGTATCTTTTTGGTTGTTGTCTTTGTTGTTCTCCATGTCTCCGAGCCATACAATAGGACTGACTTCACATTTGAGTTGAAGATTCTTATTTTCGTGTTGGATCCGATTTCTCTTGATCTCCATATATTTCCCAATGCAATGAAAGCTCCTCTTGCCTTTTGTATTCTTATTTTGATATCGCTGTCTGTCCCTCCAACTTTGTCTATATTACTGCCAAGATATGTGTATGATTCTACATCTTGAATTGGTGTTTCTTCAAGTTCAACCCTGTTATCATTACCTGCATTTATTCTCATTATTTTTGTCTTTTCCCTGTGTATTTTCAGACCCAATTGCTGTGACCTCTCATCGAGTGTTTTCAATTTGTCCTGCATCTGATTACGGTTATGGGACAGAAGAGCCAAGTCATCAGCAAAATCCAGATCATCTAACTGCTTAGTCAGAGTCCACTGGATTCCATTTCTGTTGTGTGTTGTCGATGATCTCATAACCCAATCTATTGCCAGCAAGAAAAGAAATGGAGACAAGAGGCATCCCTGTCGCACTCCTGTTCTTATCCCAAACGGTTCTGTAAGCTGTCCTTCGTGAAGAACTCTGCATGTCATGTCTTCATATGTTTTCTTTATTAAATTAACTGATTCCGTACGCAAGATCTAATAATAGATGCAAAGGCCGAACGCTGTAGACGTAAGGTCTTTTAAAAAACGCTGATTTATTTCATTGTTTCTTTCTATTCTGATATTTTATACTGCCCGGAATTTATCTCGAACGGAAGTAAACACAAAACTGGGCAAATTTCAACAAGCTTCAACGTCTTTTATTTGCGTTTGAACGGATTTTTTCACATTTATCTTCATCTTTAATCGTGTTTTGTCGTATCGCCATAATGGCCGAAAAAGACACAGGATATGTTACTAATATGTGAACAGTGAACAAACTGTGTGATCAACCATAACTTTCTTACTTTTTCTGTGTTTCTAAATGGATTACCTGCACAAAGAGAGCAGTGAAACTGTATTGTGATAACAATTTATGTTACAAGCCTTACGTAAGTCAAAAATTTTTGTTCAAAATTTCAAGTTATCTTTTTTCCGTGTACATGTTATCTGTTATAACATAAACATAACATAAAATTAGCTAGAAAGGCATATGGATTTATATTGTTCATCCAATTTACTTTAATTTGATATATAATATGTTATACTTAACTCATGATTAGACACACATTGTCAGTAAACGTAAATTATGTATGTGTAAATTTTTTGGGGCTTAAAAATAATTCCGTCCAGAGCTGAAAATAATTACGTACGGAATCAGTTAATGATCTTCAGGGGAACTCCATAATGCCTCATCAATTTCCAAAGTGATTCTCTGTCTACACTGTCAAATGCCTTTTCGTAGTCCACAAATCCGATGTATAGTGGTGAATTCCATTCCAGACTTTGTTCAACTATTATTCTCAAAGTGGCTATCTGGTCTGTACATGATCTGTTTTGTCGAAAACCTGCTTGTTCATCTCTCAGTTTCTTGTCTATGGACTCTTTTAATCTCTCAAGGATAATCCTGTTTAATACTTTTCCTGGCAATGATAGTAACATTATTCCTCTATAATTTGTGCACTCTTGTAAATTTCCCTTCTTAGGCAACTTAACCAGATATCCTTCCTTCCATTCTGCTGGTATCTCTTCCTTTTCCCAGACTTTACCAAGTAATTTATATAACATCTCTGTCATTACTCAAAAAAATTATAATAATAATTTTACCATTTGTATTACTTCTCTGGATGTCTCTTGAATTTCTCTTTCCTTTAATGATAGCTCCTGACATGTATAAGTCATGTATTCATTTTATCGAAATAATTTAAATAATTTTGTTCTATCACAATTTTGGCGATATCCCTGTGACGTATAATGGAAATAGAGCCTATAGTATTCTGACAGTCTTTGTAATCTCGTAGCGCCCTATGAATTGCTAGCTAAAAACATGCATTTACTGCCAGTGTTTACTTACACAAGCGTACTTTTTCGTCCCGCCTCTTTCCTTTGAACATAAGCAAACGAAGTGTTTACAAACTTTCGTGACCTGCCCGTCATAACAGGTAGCGAATCAGGTTTGTTTACCTCGTCTTCTCACGGGAGTTTATCTGTCAATCATACGATGCCTGACAGACCGCACGTGAAAAACACAGAATCTTTTGAAGTCTACTAAGGGAAATCCAAAATTTCTCCGAGTACGCTTTGATGTCGAGTTGCGCGAAGAACCCCGTTTCACGTATAAGTCTTTTGATGACTGCCGAAAACGCCGACGAAAGACTGGCCGTAAGCCCTTATCTTCTAACTCTGTTTCTGATTCTCCGTTACACACAGTAGCGTGAAAATTAACAACATCTATAGATCAGAGAACTATAATGATATATAAACTGTGTTTTCTTAAACCTGCTATCAGTTGTCACTCAGAATTTTTGAATACTCTAAGCACGCAGTTCTAGAACCATTATTGTGGAAAATGTGTTATTAACATTCGTGGGGATTTTTCATTCTGATTTTCTGGTAATAGAAATTAGTGCTTACGTGTTTAAAAGTGTTAGCTTTTACCAATTAAAAGTGTTAACTTTAACCATTATAATTCATTTAGATTTTCTTGCTGTTAAAACTAGTGAAATAAAATAACGCGTAGCTATTTCATACCAGATGTTCAGTTATAATGTTAATTTTCACCACACGCTTTCTCATACAAGAAGAGACGGTTTTAGCTGACTGGTTTATATGCTAGGCGCGACTGATAGTGACAGACAAGAATTCACGCTTTTTTTTTCATTTATTGTAAGTGCCTATTAATTTAATAACATACGGTGACTAACAGACGCCGAGACGTTAATAGCTATCAACGACAGACGATACTTTGTGTAAGTGCGCATATGGATAATTAAATAATAATTAACATTGTACGCTGACTGCAGGCGCGAGCAAGGGGCGGGACAGTTGCATAACTCCATCCGACCTAAAACTCAGCGCTTGCTAGGGCTGACCGTGTAGGCTTAAAAAAAAACACCGTGTGCCTTTTAAATTTAGTTAAGACTGACGGAGTGGAGGAGAGATCGTCTTCTCCCCGTCTGTGTGCTTAGACATAGGATTAGCATAATTTATATATATATTAATATATATATATATGTATATATATATATATATATATATATATATATATATATATATATATATATATATATATATATATATATATATATATATATATATATATAATATATATATTGTTTCTTATATTCTTCACAAACCTGATCACAAGGGCGTCCAGCGGTCTTTTTCTAATTGGTTAATGTTGTCCCTTTTTTCTTGGCTTGTGCGTTACCAATTTCATTTGTGAACGAGTATTTGCCCAAGATACATGAGAAACATTTTAACTTATAAGTTTAACTGGACTTACCAAACCCAGATATTTTTTCCCAAATTGTTACCAGCCCACTGGGATGTACAAATAACATTAATGTTCCCGACTTCTGACAGTTGTATTCAAGCGGATTTATCCAGTTTTTTCGCTGTGCAGAATCGGAGCTCTAACATAGAGTTGTCCGATAGGATTATCATCATCATCATTTGTAACACTTTTTTTAAGCAACTAGATGTTTTCCCAATACTGGAAGTATTTTCCTCTTTTAACTGTGAACTATACTAGCACGTTCCTACATCAACTATTGGCGGTGACATTTTGTTCATCCAGGAAAAAAATCCACCCCAGATTCGGCGTTCACCTCACTAGTCTTTGTTTTGTTAGAGGATGAACTGGGGCCAATTTGGGAAGTGAACCAGATAAAACATATATTCAGGGAAGTTGTGTTTCCAAGGGGTATCACCAAGAGTAGGTTAGAGTGATTGAGTGGCCACTGTATGAAAGAGTGCCTGAGTATTTTTCTTTGTTTCAGGGAATTTACCAACATTGGATTTGCTTAAACTTACTTACTTTACTGGGTAGCATATAGTAGGAACTTGGTTACTTTACTGTCTACTCTGTAACATAGTGCTAACCTTCGACCTTTGGGTTGTTAACTATTGGGTTCTTTTCTCCATAGGGGGAGGGCGCATTTATTCTGCTATTTCATATGTATGTAAATCTGATTTTATTTGATCTTTCTTTAGATATTGGTGTTGTCAAGTTTAAAGATAATAAACAACAAAGAAACTTAACTTTGTGTGTTGGTCAGACCCATACCCAATTAACCGTAAATGTTTACGTTTTGTGTGTCTTGTTGTCACATAGCTGTGTGTGTGTGTATAGTTAAACTTATATTTATATGTATGTGGAGGGCAAGGTTGTCTTGTACTAAATTTCAGTCGTATAGATAAGCTGGGATAGAGAAACATACTCATTCCAGAGACATATCTTTTTTCCCCAAGCTACCACCCGTGAAATCTATTTCTCAATCCTTTCTCACGTACCTATCACCATCCACTCTACTAAGACGGGAGAAAAATAACTCACAACCTATCTGTATAACAGAATGGTGGCTCGTGTCTGTGGTGAAAATACAGTGATGTAACGCTAAAATTCCTCCATTTATAAAGATAACAGTTAAAATGAAATGTAGATATAAAAATTTGGATAAGATACGCTGCTACTTCTTCGCCTACGCCCTCGTTCTCTAGTGTCATTGAAAACCAAATAGTTATAACATGAAGACTAACGGCCTATCCGTTTAGACGGGGTAGAAACGGAGATAAAGGGAAAAAAATGATGCAGTCTGCACACGTGTTTGAATCTAAAGCCTAGAAGACGCAATTTGTAGTTTTAAAAGAAACAATTACGCCACTAGTTGACAATGTAAGAAATGGAACACGAAAAACGACCTTAGTTCTTGTCAGAAACAGACGTATCTTAGACGTTCTATGGTAAATAGTCGTTTTAATTTGAATATAGCGGCAAACGCCGTGAACGTGTCGTAAAAACAAATTTCAAGTCTAACATGGGAAAAATTATGTATTTTCTTAATAATAAGTTTAGAAGAATAAAAATTAGCTAGTTTGATATTCCATCTTTCCCTGAGAAATAATATACTTTTAATTACAAAGACGGACAGATAACACGGAAGATATTGACGAAAGACTGTATTGTTCAATACAGACGAGCAGACAGTTATTTGTGCATACTTCTCACAAAAGTTACTTTTGACACGTCCTTGAGACTAACGCAGAAAAACAAATTACATGTGGACAAGGGGCAGACAAGGAGGGTAGGAGCTAAAAATAACTTAGCATAGAAATCTTATACGTAAGTGAGACAAAATTTGTGTACTTTTTTTTTGTAGTTTGGTCCAAAACCAAGTGTAATTTTGTGAAAACCCAAGTTCGGACGGACAGACCAACAGAAGTACATTTCACACTAGACCGAAACTGGACTAAAATTGGACATTTAGGTTTAAATATTTAAACTGTAGAGGGGAAGTACTCTGATTGGACGAACGAGTAATATTGTTGACAAAAATTAGCCGGCAAGTGCCATTTGTTGAAGACTGTCCACAGCAACAGATCGTTGATGCTTAAAAGTGTGACGTCCAGTAAAGATAGATACTATTTCAAGTGGGACGCCATAGTATAGCCAGCAGCTCAGCTGAGTTTGTGCTAGTACAACGTATCTGTGTGTTTTCATTTTGAATTGTGGTAAGGGAAAAATTATTAACCTTTTATTTAACAATTCTGAGTGATTGATACTGCCATGTCATGAAAAATGATTACGACAAGTGAGTACTTATTCTAGGTCCCCAGCGACAGTCCAGGGCCTAGAGGCGAATGAATAATATGGGAAACCATATCCAAGAATGTAGAGTACAGATCTTTATTTCAGGAGATCAGTGGGAACATATCACCCACCTTATTAGATGGAAAAAGAGACTAATGAACATATTTCAGATGCAATGCAGTCATAGAGGAATGGGAAACTGGTGCTATTTGATGACAGCCTGGATGAGAGGTGCTGGGTCGGTCAGAGAGATCTGATCTTGTCTTGTTATGTTATATATTATTGTATGTAAACAGGGTGAAGTAGGCAGTGTGTTAACACATGGCCTAAAATTTTGTGGTTTCAGAGTTTCTTTGTCTGGCACTGTGCTAGTGCCAGATGCTCTGAAGAAATCCAACGGTGGATGACTAAGAAGCCTATTAGTTTACCTCAGCAACTGTGAGGAGTAGCCTATGATTTTACCTCAGCAACTGTGAGGAGTGGGCCAAGTGAACATTTTTACTACATCGTCACAGGCCAGTTAAGTATTGAAGACCTGGCCTGCTGTTGATTCATCACTAACCATAAATAAATTTAAAAAACACTGTGAATAAAGAACTTTGCCACCATTTACCCCTGTTAAAAAACCAATGAACAGTATAATA
This sequence comes from Oreohelix idahoensis, assembly GCA_024509875.1. Classification (NCBI taxonomy): domain Eukaryota; kingdom Metazoa; phylum Mollusca; class Gastropoda; order Stylommatophora; family Oreohelicidae; genus Oreohelix; species Oreohelix idahoensis. The sequence goes on along the minus strand of JAMPIV010023178.1, from coordinate 81,110 downwards.
AGAACTGTGCATGATGATACCACCACGACCCGTCATCCAGTACTAGTTTTCCCAAAGACTCTGTGGTTAGTATCCATATTAACAAATTTCACTTATATATCTATGTAAAAAAATTTTCATGTGATCATTCAATTATATGCTCTTTGATTGATATAAATTCATCTTGATTCACACGTCCTGACCATAAGAAAACTTGGCTCAGGACTAAATAAATTTTAAAAAATTGTAAAATTTAAATTTCAACACAGTGTTAATTTACTTGATCATAGAACTTATTATTAGACCTAGTGTTTATATGTGTGTGTCTGTGTACTTTATTACCTGCACACCACATTTCAGTACCCTAGACATTAAACGTAGCTAACATACATAATAGCAGAATAAGTCTGTTTGAGGTCGTAGGTGGTAGCAGAAAGGTATCCTGTAAAACTCACATAAACTTTTATCTTCAGGGACCTTCACAGCTGACCTCATTCAGTACACTAGGTAACATAGGAACCGCACTTAATACCATCAAAACCACCACAGTGTCCGAGATTTCATCTAAGTCTGAGTCAAGATTACTGACTATCGTCTGTTATTGTATCTTAGTCTAACTTTAGATAGAGTGGGTTGTGCGTCCTGTGTTATGAGTAAAGAATGGTAATAATAATTATCACCTAGACAACGTTCTTATTAACTGGGTTCTGACCGCACACATTTGAAACTTGTTTCTTTCCACTGCATCTTATAGTTTACATACAGTTTGATTTTGATGGTGATCTTTTTTTAATGATATGATATATAATAATTTTTCTTTACAAAAAGACAGCTGGTACGCTTGATTGTTTAACAATCACAACTTTTTTGGAGCAGTGGAGCGTGAGCCTCGCAAAGGAAGTGCATTGGGCAGTCGCAAGGTTGATCGTTTTCCCTAGCTCCAGACTGACTCCAGGTGTGGGTGAGCGTGGTGGAATAAAATTGAGGATATTTTTTTTTCCCTTAATTTTAAAATATTTTTCCACAGTAGTTATAGTAGATTTACAGTTTTTAGCCTGATCTACCATCTCTATGGTTTAAGTCGTCTGCGTTATGAGCCTTTTTTGCCAGTTACCAGCAGCGATAGATTAGGCAACTGAGTAACAAGGAGGAGGAAACACGGTAAAAAATAAAATGTATTTTTGTATTCTCTTAATTGGTTAGGTAGCAGTGTATCCTGTTCTTCTTTCCTTCTCTGGTAATTCGCAGTCACTTATTTGCCATGGCTGAGCGTGAAAAACTTAGAACAATGCTAAGAGAGGAAGAAAAAGAAACAGAATTACAAGGAGACGAGTTGCTATCTTTTGTGGACGACGAACTTTCCAAATATGAGGCAGAGAAGAAGGAAGCAGAAGCTAGGGAGAAAGAGAAAGAAGAGCGGCAATTGGAAAGTAAGAAAATTGAGGCGGAAATGGAAACTCGCAGGGAGAAGTGTGGTGGATTTGATGTTAATAGATGTTATCACTCAATGTATCTATTGTACTGAATGAGGTCAGCTGTGAAGGTCCCTGATTATAACAAATTTTGGGTTGAGTATTCAGGGTATCTTTCTGCTACCACCTTATGACCTCAGTCAGACTTATTCTGGACTAGTATGTATGATAGCTACGTATAATGTCTAGGGTTATGCAAGTGTGTAATGTATTGTAAGTATAATTAATACAAATACATTTAAATTCTATCACATATATATATGACTGAGTCAATACCACAACCACAAACAAACTAACACTCTATGATACAACTTATGGAAGTCTGTGGCTGAATTTTGTGTAATATACTAGATTACAATTTATTTGCCCTGATTCAGAATTTTCTAAGTCAGGACCAACAACAAAATGAAATTTATGGTTTCATTTACATAAGCATTTATAACACAATGGATCTTCTGTCCATACAAAGGACTATTATAATCAAATTATTTTTAGGTATTTCTCTACACTGGGTGACACTGGTAACTAATGGTGGGGTGGGGTGTTGGCATCATTCCCCCTCTTTATTTTAGTATCTTGTGGAAAAATTATTTAATAATCAAAGATTTTATGTCTATGTTAAGAAAGTCCGTGGATGACCGTTGAAGTGCCGACACATAGGCACTTAACTGTAGGTGGATAGTAGATATGATGCTGACACTTTCCTTTCGTTCACTTGAATGACCAGACTGACACAGTTCCTGGTGCAGAATAGTATAGTAGACCGCTTGGTCCAATAAAGTTTCACTTCTCTCTCTCTCTCTCGTAAAATCACCAGGGTCCTAGTACCACAGTAGCACCAGATCAAAAAACCCTGAAACAAGGTTATGATTCTGTACAACATATCTACAATATTTTTCCACAATCAATACATGACATAATTCAATAAAAGAAAAGGGTCAGATCTCTCTGACCACCCCATGTCAATCATTTTCTTCTGAGATAACAACTCATACCAGTGCTCCTGTTCTTTTCCCTAATGGCTACAACGCCTCTGACACTGCAACAATGATTCTCTCCCATAGAATATTGTGGGTTAGCCTTCCCACTGGTAACTGTGGAAATCATTTTAAGTTATACAACTCATGTTAATTTTTACTGCTTGTGTGCAACACCACAGGCCCTGCATAAGTCTGCTGGGGACCCTGTACTTAGTCGTAACGCCTTCCCAAACAAGCAGTATCTCATACACCAAATTTGGTTGTAATAATAAGGTTAATAAAGTCATTCTTACCACAATTCAAAGAAATACCACAAACATACGTTGACTGGCATTAGCATTAAGGTAAGTTTAGCTTTGCCCCCGGTCCAGACTGCCAAGAATTATTATTTCACTCTAAGCACTGCTGTTCTCAACGCAGCTTGCTTTCAAAAACTTCTGTATCAACTGGCGACAAACCTTTGCTTGCTTTTGCCAATATTATCAGACGGGCCCAATCAGCAAGGGTCTAGCTTTTTTAATTCAAAATTTAAAAAACAAAAGCCAAACTCCAAACTTCTAGGAGTGAGTCTTCAAATATATTTAGCTTTTTTGCCTAACCAATACCCTCCTTCCAATACTCTTCTACCATCCAATCGGATTTGAATCAATCTAATGCCTCTTTTTAAACTAGCGTCCCCCACTAACGTATGGGTAAATGAGCAAGACCACCAGTCTGTCCGTCTTAGTGTTCGTAGACATATAGTATTATCTCAATATCTTGGCTAATGATTAGACTACCATATATATTTAAATATATTATTGCTTAGGGGATCCTAAGCTATCTTTATATATGATTTTTATGCCCCTAATATTTGTCGTTTAAATTTTCAGTTTTGTCGCTGTTAATCGTCAATTTCAACTTTTCCAAAAGTCGGCCATCTTTTCCTCTCCCTCTCTCATTTTTTTCATTCAAATAAACCAACTAGTTTGTGTTACGTCAGAAATACACTACTCGGCGAAAATGGAACACTGTCTGTGTGTTTATGTGTTCTGGCTTGTCCAACAGAGAGGTTATAGTATTAGTCCCACGTGCAGAGCGGAGAGGGGTTTTGCAAGGCGGTTGGTAGTATTGGCGTTAATTATACTGCCGTTTCGTTCTTACACTACTGGAAAATGTCCGAGTTACTACTAATTAGTGGCGTTAAAGTTAAAATATTACGTTAATTCAGACAGCTGTTTGGGTCACAGTTCTGGCAGATCGTTAATTATAAGTCTTGCCTCAGTTTCGGGCAGCAGATCGGACACTATGTTAAAAATAAAGACTCAAGGAGTAAACTAGGAAATAGTATAGGCTTTTTCGGCTTTCATTTTATAAGCATTCCCACTGCACAAAAGGCAGCGCTATACTGGCGTAGAGACGATTTTAAGCAGACACTTACGGTCGGGTGTATTTATTATTATAGAATTAAAATCTTCCTGAATTTAGCAATTATCTTACAGAATTCGCTACAAGAAGGAACGTGAGAAGGAGAGACAACACGAGGAAAGAGAGAACAACAAAATACGTCAGCACGAATTGTCGCTTTAGACTTTAGATTTCCAAAGTCGTGGTGCAGCGTCTAGCTCCAGCAACGGAGAGTCTTCTTCACCTCAGTCACCCTTTGCTGACCACTCCAGTAGCCAGTCTTCCCAATTAGCTGTCTTTTGCCATAGAACCCTTCCCAAGCCCCAATGAGAAAATTGATACTTATCTAGAAAAATTTGAGAGAATGGCAACACTGTACGGTTGGAAGGTTCACGATGGTGCTTAAAGCTCTCACATGCCCTCAAAGGCAATGCGTATGATGCGTGTGCGAAACTGGGAAGCAGCAATCACGACATTTACGACATGCTTAAGAAAGCTTTACTTGAGCGCATTGAAATGAACGCTCGCAAATTTTTGCAACTTTTCCGAAACAGCAGGAAAGATGGAATCGAGACTTACGCTCGGTTCTTTTCTCGTCTGAAGGGATATTTTACTAAGTGTTTGGAGCTTTCAGAATTTCCTTGCACTTTTGAAGGGTTAGAAGAGCTTATTCTAACCGAAAAAGATCAAAAGCACTTTGTCAAACGAAACCCGTAGATTTCTTACTGAACAGGGAGCTGTAAAGCTTGAAGACATCTTGAGTAAGTCAGAGCGTTATGCAGACGCTCTTGCGGAACTACCGGGCTCTAAACGCAAACCTACAGATGAGCATTCTCGCAAAAATAATCTATAAGAGTCTTCCCAATCATTTTCCCACCAAAACCCAAGAGACACTGTACCCCAAACCACTACCCCCCCCCCCCCCCCCCCACCCCGCAAATAAATCGAAATTCTACAAAAACCGATTTCCTAACGAAACCCGTTTTGATCCCAAGCCACCCCCATGGCAGCACGGCCAGAAAGGATTCGAGAAAGGGAAAACCCCTGCACCAGGGATATCTGATCAGGGAAACCAAACCGTCCTGAATCGGATCGGTTGTTTACAAACAGCCCCACAGCGGAATAGAAAGGTCAGTGGTTCTCAACCTGAGAGTGAGATGTCTTCTACGCGAGGAGATGTTATATTGAACGGCACTTCCACTTATTGTTTGTTTGATAAAGGTTTGAGCTACGACTGTATATTCGCGAGGCATTTGGTCAAACAAGGTCAAGAAACGGAAGAAACTGTCAACTTAAGTGGAGTGGTTAAACGAGATGAACCCATGACACACCTAGTCGCACTTGTGGAGATACACTCTGATTTCGTCTGTGGTGGTATTAAAGCGGAATAATGGAGGATCCGATCTACCCAGTCATACTTGGTTGTAAATACGTGTTTATAGGGAGACCGAAAGAGCCGACTGTTGCAGCAGTAACTACAAGAGGGCCAACCCAAAAGCAACGGGAGCCTGCACCTAACATGTTACCTAAGGAACTGAAAGTGGCGCAACAAAAGGACATTACTTTGGAACCCTGTTTTAGAAAACTGCCCATGGCCAAGGACCCCAGACACAACAGAGACATTTTTTCTAAGGATGGAGTGCTGTATCGAAGAACGGGCGACCCTGAACAGGGACGTAATCAGCTCTTAGTACCGATGCAGTACAGAGAACAAATCTTAGAAAAGGGGCACTCTCTTCACTTTAGCGAACATATGTGACAAAACGCCACTATACAGCGAATATCTATTCACTATTGGTGGCCAGGAATGAACACTGACATCATCACATATGTTAAATCCTGCACCAAGTGTCAACGTGTGGCACCTAAACATTGGAAACCCCCCCCCCCCCTCAGATCCTATGGGAGAAATGCCAATAGTGGGGACTCCATTTTGAACGGGTTGCAGTCGACATTATAGGACCCCTTGAAAGGACTGTAAGAAGGAACAGGTTTATCCTGACCTTAGTCGACACCTGCACCATGTGGGCCGAAGCTATCCCGCTAACATGCACGGATATCAAGCATGTCGCAGAAATCCTAATGCAGATTTTTACACGGTTGGTATTCCCTCAACAAGTTTTGACGGATAACGGATCCCAGTTTCGTCGCCTGTTAATGGAGATCTTTAAGATCTTGAGGACCAAACACATCCACACCAGCCCGTACCATCCGGGCGAAAATGGACTCATGGAACGTTTCAAGGGCAGCCTCACCATTATCTTACGTAAGCTGGGACAGGAAAAACCTGAAGATTGTGACCTTTTCATTCCTGCAGCCTTATTCGCCTACAGGAAAGTCCTCCAGGCCTCTACAGGTCTACCATCAGCAACACTTTTATTCGGCAGACCTACTAAGGGCCCGCTGGAAGCCTTACTACGATCACTGACAGACCAGAAGGCTGATTAGACAGTTGTGACAGCATCGAAGTATTTATAAGAGTTAAAGGAACGGTTAAACCTAGGATGGGACCTAGCAACAACCAACCTTAAGCGCGCGCGCATAAAGCACGCTAAAAGATACAACAAAGCAGCGAAAGAGAAAGAATTGCAACCAGGAGAGAACGTTTTGTTGTTACTTCCTACCGGAAACAACCAACTACGCATCCGATGGCAAGGGCCGTTTACCGTCCTTAAAAAGATCTCGAGAACGAACTACAAGACTCTATAAAAGGTAAGGAAAAAGTCTACCGCATAAATCTGTTAAAGAAATATTTTGAAAGAGCGGTGCCTGCCCCCGAACATCTCTTGGCGGTCGCTATAGCAACCGAATATGAGGAAGAGGACGATAGTTGCATGGAATACCCACTACAACAAACGGAGTCATTCGAAGATGTTAAATTCGGCGACACCCTCTCAGAAGCGCAACAGACAGAAACTAAGGCGTTACTAAAACAGTATTCAGCAGTCTTAACGGACATACCTGGTCGTACACATCTCGTGGAGTTTGATATGAAGCTGACAAACGAGACGCCTGTAAGAACCAGAGTTTATCTGATCCCGTATGCGAAAGCAGACACGTTACGTGGAGAAATATACCAATTGCTACAAGCTGGGATAATTAGCGAGTCTACATCTCCCGATAGCTCAAGCGTCGTACTTGTTACAGACACCGAAAAAGGAAGTTTGGCTGTGTATTAACTATCGTCTATTCAATACAGTAACAGAGTTCCAGCCTGAACCCCTCCAAGACGCCGCAGAACTGTTTACTAAACTTAGCAAGGTAAATATTTTCTCCAAGATTGATGTGAGTAAAGGTTATTACCAAATACCAGTCAAGGAGAAAATTAAACCTTTGTTAGCTTTTAGCACCAGCGAAGGACATTATCCTTTTAATGTTATGCCTTTCGGATTACATAATGCACCAGGAGTCTACACTAGAATGATGAGAAAGCTTTTGGAACCCTTGCAAAGTCCAAACATTCACAATTTTATGGACGACATATTGATTGCAACGGATAACTACAAAGAACATATTGCTGCGGTCACTATGCTCCTCGGGCGACTGAAGGAAGCCGGGTTACCCACCCGACCTAGCTGTCCTGATTTGGTCTGTCTCACAAGACGGTCATATTTCTCGCACGCCATACTATGGGAAAACAGTCTGATACAATAGCCAATGACAAAGCTCCCTTCTTAATGTGTATAATGAAAGATTTTATGCTTAACATGGAGGCCCATTTTGTGTAACTTATGGTACGTAGATATTTAATTTCAAAAGAATTAAAGAAATTTAAACGGGACGGAGTATATATTTCAACAACGGGAATGTTACTTTAGAGGTAGGTGCAAAGACTTCCTCGAATAGTAGTTTATTTAGAGAGAAAGGTCGTGTGAAATGACATCTATATATCAGGGTAGTCCCCAATTTAGCTAGTTAAAGTCTGCATAGATTTAAATGCATTTTTCTACCTAAATAATTATTATATAGATCGGTAGAAGAAAATCCCCAGAATAAATTAAGCTTTAAATAATCAAAATCGACCAATAAGTAAGAAAGTTAATGAATATTAACAATTTAGCACATTGATCAGAAGGCAAAAATACGCCTCAGTTTTAGATTCCTTACACCATTTTTGGCTTATGCTCTCCGAGACGGGGAAGCGGTAGTATATATGTCCTTGAACTTCGCTGAATTGAGGCCACAATTATGTGAAAAGCAAGCTGAACAGAAGAAACTGGTAAAAGTGTTACAGTCATATACTTTGCCACTGCATCTGCCTAGCAGATCTAGATGCCAATTGACAGCCTGTTACACCTTGTGTGTATTGCCTGAGGGTAAGATATATATATATATATATATATATATATATATATATATATATATATATATATATATATATATATATATATATATATATATATATACGTATATATACGTATATAATTATGTAATTTTCTTGTAATTAATCCACTTGTGTGTTAGAAAGGTGTAAAATAAGTTAAGAAAATTTATAGGACGAGTGTATTGCCGGCGGATATGCCAGCATCTGTGTACAGTTAGAGGAAAGCCAGCCTTGAAAATGTGTAGCATAATTGCGAATGATGGCAAAAGTACGCCTGTAAGTTTGATAAAGTATTTGAAGGAGTATTTCTTAAAGGAACGACACACTGATCAGGAACATAAGAAAGAATGACAGGATTTGATAAAATGTATTGATCAAGGTACTACTTAGTATGTTATACTATACCACATCATTGTATGGAGGCGGATCATGGACAAATGGATCTAACTTAGGATTTATAAGGAAAGTGTAGTCACATTGAACTGGCTGTAAGTGGTGTAGAGGTAAATTGTCCTGTGCATATGTTAGCACAATGTCTGACACTGTTCGTCATGTCCCTTGTATGTGATGATAGAGTAGTGATGGAACATATAGAGGTTGTGTTTGATTTTGCTCTAAGTTTTATCCTGCACCTACCATAATTGTACGAGACATCCACCTCTGTGGGACTCTGTGGGGCGAAAGTTCTTGATGATCATAGAGCTAGTTACCAAGATTTCCCAGCCTGGAGCTTTAGACCTGTAGTGTTCAGTGCTAGAGAGGATTCATCTCAACATAACAGATAAGTGAATAAGCAAATCTACTGGTTAGTCCATCCAGAGACTATATTTAATAAATAAAATTCAAATAACACAAACCTAGTGAGTGATGACTCATGGTGGACATTATTAAAGTGATTACTAACTCCACAGTCCAGCGAAAGTGACAAAACATATGTGTAATAGATAATTAATATTTGAAAGAGAAATTCATCATATTGATCTATTTTGAAAATTGACATTCCATGTTTATTTATTTTATTATATAAAAACATTTGAATTCTTTTAAGTTACCTATCCGAAAAGATAACCGGTATAGGTTCAATAAATTGTAACTATGTACAATCAGTCTTGCAGAATTATTTAAATTGAGTTAAGGTTCTGGTTTATATATATATATATATATATATATATATATATATATATATATATATATATATATATATATATATATATATATATATATATATATATATATATATATATATATATATATATATATATATATATATATATATATATATATATATATATATATATATATATATATATATATATATATATATATATATATATTATATATATATATATATATATATATATATATATATATATATATATATATATATATATATTATATATAACATATATATAATATATATATATATCCCCATATGAATCATATTATCTCGCCAGTGAGGCTTAGCTGAGGAAACCCCTGGTGAAAATAGACTGCCTGGATTTGGGAAATTATTTCAGTAACAGCGTCACTTGTGAATCTAGATAAGGGCATTACCAGATTCCAGTCAAACCTGAGCTCAGACCATTGCTAGCTGTTCACACTTCAGAGGGGCCCTATGAGTTCCATATGTTGCCTTTTGGGTTGAAGAATAATAATAATAATAATAATAAATTCTTTAAGCACCAAACACGGTGCATAAGGCAGAAACCAGTGCTCTCCAGGTTGTTCGTTGTGACGCCACTCCTCTTAGCTCTTGCACATTATTTAGGCCCAACGTTCTTCCTTCTCTTATTATTGTTCTTCTGAGTGTTTCTTTTGGTCTTCCTTTTTTGAATTGGGGACCCAACTGCAGGAAACCAGGCTCTACCAGGATGGCGCAGATGAACCCCATTCTGGGAGAATGCCGTGATCCTCTTACCCTCAGGAACCCAAGTGAGCGCCTGTAGTGGTATTCTGTTGTTTTGCATTCGTAGGACATGACCGATATATGACCATCGTCTTTTCCTTATATAGTCGGAGACATATTTCTGCCTAGAGTCTTCTCTTATTTGTCGATTAGTCTTGAATTCTTTCCAACTGATGTTCATGAGTTTTCTAAGACATTTGTTCTCGAATGTATTCAGCTTGTTCTCCAATGATTTTGTTATTTTCCAACTCTCACAGCCGTATGTTAAGATACTGAGATAACATTTGAATTAAACAGACGAAGCTTGGTATGTATATTCAATGATCGTAATTTCCAAATGTTAGATAATCTATTGAAGGCGCTAGCTGCCAAAGCAATTCTAGTATGGATTTCTCTTGTTGTGTCACCATCCTGAGTCATTTTACTGCCTAAATAATTGAAACTTTCAACTTTCTGTAGTTTTTTCCCGTTCAAGATGATATCAAAGGTCTCGTTAGAAAAGTTCATAGCTTTAGTTTTGGAGGCATTTATTTGGAGACCTATTTTAACCGAGAAATGACACAAATTATTTATTGCTTCTTGGGATTGTCTTGGTGTTGAACTTAAGAATGCTACATCATCTGCGAAATCCAGGTCCCCCAGGAATTTTCCATTTGTCCATTTTATACCCAATTGTTCATTGTGGGTATAGTTTCTCATAACCCAATCAATAGCTATTCCAAAAAGTAGTGGTGACATAATACAGCCTTGTTTCACCCCTGTTTCTACTGTAAACCATTCTGTATTCCCTGTAAACCATTCCGTTGAAGAATGCTCCGTGTGTTTTATCCAGGATGATGAGGAAATTACTGGATCCCTTACACAACTCAGCTATCACCAATTTCATGGATGATATCCTCATAACTATTTGAACCTTAAGGAACATCTAACATCTCTGGTCATGTCATTGAATAGACTCAGAGAAGAGTAATGGTGAATATTGGTTGATAATCAGCATTAGACAGGCAGCATCACCTATGCTGTTTATTTACACAACATTCGTTGGTTATCCTGGGATCTCAGAATGTTGAGGCAAATTTCTTGAGTAGTGCCTACTTGAATTGACCCAACTGCAGGAAACCAGGATACCAGGAAGGCAGATTGAACCCCATTTTGGGAGAATGCCGTGATTGTAAATCCAGAGAGGAAAGTTCCACCAGGTGGTTCACACTTTTAAATGGGGGAGCTCTGCCGTGATTTTATCTGTCTCACACCACAGTCATATTTACCGTACGCCATACTATGGGAAAACGATCTGATACAATAGCCAATGAAAACGCTCCCTTCTTGGTGTGTATAATGAAACATTTTATGCTTAACATGGAGGACCATTTTGTGCAACTTATAGTACGTAGATATTTATTTTCAAAAGGATTAAAGAAATTTAAGCTGGAAGGAGTATATATTTCAACAACGGAAATGTTACTTTAGAGGTAGGTGCAAAGACTTCCTCGAATAGTAGTTTTTTAGAGAGAAAGATCGTGTGAAATGACATCTATATATCAGGGTAGTCCCCAATTTAGCTAGTTAAAGTCTGAATAGATTTAAATGCATTTTGCTACCTAAATAATTATTATATAGATCGGTAGAGGAATATCCCCAGAATAAATTAAGCTTTAAATAATCAAAATCGACCCATAATTAAGAAAGATAATGAATATTAACAATTTTGCACATTAAACAGAAGGCAAAAATACGCCTCAGTTTAAGATTCCTAACACCGTTTTTAGCCCATGCTCTCCGAGACGGGGGAGCGGTAGTATATAAGTCCTTGAACTTAGCTGAATTGAGGCCACAATTATTTGAAAAGCAAGCTGAACAGAAAAGAGCGGTAAAAGTTTTACAGTCATATACTTTGCCACTGCATCTGCCTAGCAGACTTAGATGCCCATTAACAGCCTGTTACAGCTTGTGTGTATTGCCTTTTTTATATAAAAATAAAAATAAATATATATATATATATATTTATTTATTTATTTATTTATTTATTTATTTATTTTTTATTTTTTATTTATTTATTTATTTTTTTATTTATATTTATATATAGTTACCCATTTAATTAATTAATCCCCTAGCAGAGTCAATACAAATAATAATAATAAACATTATTTAAGGGAGGATCTTGAGAGGTAGCACATAGACATTCAGGAACCAAAACTATCATCATACCTGAAGGTTTATACAGCTGATCCTACCTTTGGTTGTCGATACACCCTTACTCTTTTTCAGATGAGGGGGTATTTCTTGTAAGACCAGTCTCTTATCTGGCACTATCCTGGTATGATCTGGTACATCCTTTTGTCCAGGATATCTTACATTCTCAATAACATCTGAACCTCTCGCGACACTAGAAAATGTTTAATTGGTTTTGAAAAGTTTGACTTCCTAGGTCGTACCATTTCTCACGGTTGTATGTTGCTAGCGCCGAAAAACATTGAGAAAATACGAGCAGCAGCAAGACCTGTCACCAAGAAGTACTACCGCTCATTTCTTTCACTCTGCGCATACTACCAGATATTTATTAAAAACTTCAACGGACTTACTGCACCATTGACAGACACCACGCAGAAAGGAAAACCGGATAAAACAGTCTGGACACCAGAGTGCGAAAACGCATACGTCACTCTTAAAGTCCAGCTGACGTCATATCCTATTCTAAGGTTACCTGACCTCAAGAAACCTTTCGTGTTACGAGTTGATGCAAGTGCAAAGGGAATTGGATCGACACTGCTTCAGGCAGACGACCAACATCCTAACCTGTTGTTTTCAGTTGCTTACGGCAGCCGCAAAACTGAATACAGCAGAAAGGAACTATTCCACCGTTGAAAGAGAATGTCTCGCACTTGTGAACGGAATCAGGAGACAACATGAATATTTATATGGAGTTCCATTTGTGGTGCAAACGGACCATGCTCCATTAGCGTTCTTAGCAGCCAATAAGGATTTTAACGCAAAAATTATGCGTTGGGCAATTCTCCTAGGCGTTTATTCGTTCAAAATACACTATATAATAGGAAGAGATAACGTAGGCGCCGACTTTATGAGTCGACATTGGAATAAGGAAGAGAATAATGAAATTGAGGATAGCAATCGCTCATAGCTACAGATGACAGCAGTTCTGTTTCCATTAATTATATATGAATGGGTTTCACATCCTCAAGACCGGACGTACTGTGACGTATAATGGAAACAAAGTCTATAGTAATCTGACAGTCTTTGTAATCTCGTAGCGCCCTATGATTTGCTAGCTAAAACCATGCATTTACTGCCTGTGTTTACTTACACAAGCGTACTTTTTCGTCCCGCCTCTTTTCTTTGAACATAAGCAAACGAAGTGTTTGCAAACTTTCATGACCTGCCCGTCATAACAGGTAGCAAATCAGGTTTGTTTACCTCATCTTCACACGCGAGCTTATCTGTCAGTCATAAAATACCTGACAGACCGCACGTGAAAAACACAGAATCTTTTGAAGTCTACTAAGGGAAATCCAAAATTTCCCCGAGTACGCTTTGATGTCGAGTCGCGTGAAGAACCCCGTTACACGTATACGTCTTTTGATGACGGTCGAAAACGCCGACGAAAGACTGGCCGTAAGCCTTTATCTTGTAACTCTGTTTCTGATTCTCCGTTACACACATTAGCGTGAAAATTAACAACATCTATAGATCAGAGAACTATAATGATATATAAACTGTGTTTTCTTAAACCTGCTATCAATTGTCACTCAGAATTTTTGAATACTCTAAGCACGCAGTTCTAGAACCATTATTGTGGAAAATGTGTTATTAGCATTCGTGGGGATTATTCATTCTGATTTTCTGGTAATAGAAATTAGTGCTTACGTGTTTAAAAGTGTTAGCTTTTACCAATTAAAAGTGTTAGCTTTCACCATTATAATTCATTTAGATTTTCTAGCTGTTAAAACTAGTGAAATAAAATAACGCGTAGCTATTTCTAGCGAAGGCTGACCGTGTAGGCGTAAAGGAAAACACCGTGTGCCTTTTAAATTTAATCAGGACTGGCGGAGTGGAGGAGAGATCGTCTTGTCCCCGCCTGTGAGCGCAGATATACGATTATCATAATATGTATATATATTGTTTATTGTATTCTTCGCAGACCTGATCACAAGGGCTTCCAGCGGTCTTTTTCTGATTGGTTAATGTTGTCCCGTTTTTTGGCTTGTGCGTCACCAATTTCATTTGTGAGTGAGTATTTGATCAAGATACATGAGAAACATTTCAACTTATAGGTTTAACTGGACTTACCAAACCCAGATATTTTTTTCCAAATTTTAACCAGCCCACTGGGAAATACAAATAACATTAATGTTCCCGACTTCTGACAGTTGTATTCAAGCGAATGTATCCAGATTTTTCGCTGTGCAGAATCGGAGCTCTAACATAGAGTTGTCCGATAGGATTATCATCATCATCATTTGTAACATTTTTTTAGGAACCAGATGTTTTCCCAATACTTGTAGTATTTTCTTCTTTTAACTGTGAACACCATGGTCACGTTCCTACATCAACTATTGGTGGTGACATTTTGTTCATCCAGGAAAAAACCCACACCAGATTCGGTGTTGACCTCACTAGTCTTTGTTTTGTTAGAGGATGAACTGGGGCCAATTTGGGAAGTGAACCAGATAAAACATATATTCAGGGAAATTGTATTTCCAAGGGATATCACCAAGAGTAGGTAAGAGTGATTGAGTGGCCACTGTATGAAAAAGTGCCTGAGTATTTTTCTTTCATTCAGGGAATTTACCAACATTGGATTTGCTTAAACTTACTTACTTTACTGGATAGCATATAGTAGGAACTTGGTTACTTTACTGTCTACTCTGTAACATAGTGCTAGCCTTCGACCTTTGGGTTATTAACTATTGGGTTCTTTTCTCCATAGGGGGAGGATGCATTTATTCTGCTATTTCATATGTATGTAAATCTGATTTTATTTGATCTTTCTTAAGATATTGGTGTTGTCAAGTTTAATGATAATAAACAACAAAGAAACTTAACTTTGTATGTTGGTCAGACCCATACCCAATTAACCGCAGTTTTTCACGTTTTGTGTGTCTTGTTGTCACATAGCTGTGTGTAGTTAAACTTATATTTATATGTATGAGAAGGGCAAAGTTGTCTTGTACTAAATTACAGTCGTATAGATATTCTGGAATAGAAAACTTGCTCATTCCAGAGACATATCTTTTTCCTCAAGCTACCACCCGTGAAATCTATTTCTCACACCTTTCTCACGTACATATCACCATCCACTCTACTCAGACGGGCCAAAAATAACTTACAACCTATCTGTACGACAATTCCCCCATAACGTAAAGAGGAACTCTGCGAAAATTCATTAAGTAATAATAAACCGTGCGAACTGTATACGATACATACGGTCTCAATGGATTTTTACTTTTAAAGACAGACATGCAGACAGACAGGCAGGCAGACAAGCAGACAGTTAGCTGTACAGAGTGATAAGAGCACTGGTCTCTCGCAGCACAGGTGCCGGGTTAGAATCATGGTGCCGACGCTCCAGTGTATCTATCTGTAACTATGTACCTGACTCGGCTCTTTCAGTTAGGGAAGGAAAAGGCAGCTAAGAAATGAACTGGTCACCCTACCTCTCAATCCTGGACCTAGTATGGTGAAATCTCTAACGCATACGTTAACCTTTTAAGGTAAACACCCTTCAAGTGGAAATTGAGTAATTGCAGGTGACTTTAAGTAAAAATTAGCAATTAGTAGTTCACGATTAACACCTTCCTTAGAGCATCACGCCTCATTACAGACACATTCTGAAAATAAGTCTAACCAGTATAATGTGTGTTGCTTGCTTCAGAGTGGGCAGGCCAAAAAATGTATTCATTTCCTGTCCTGATGGCATAACAAAAAAAATGTTATTATCAAGGAGTGTTTCAATAACATATGTAGCAAAAGGCAATATGCAGTTTAAAACCAATCTGATAAATTAAATGGATTAAAAGATTCAGCAATATAACATAATCGAAGTATTGTAGTTTTATTTTAAATGTTCAAAAATTGTATGCTAACACATTATATAAACTGTAATGAAAAACCGAGCATTGCCGGGAACTTACAGCTTTTCGGTTTGCAAAAACGAATAAAAATTGTGAATACTTTAACATCTGGTAACAGGCCAAGAGACGAAATAATCTGAAAATTTCTGGGACAAACATAAAACATAACACAAATTATCATCCTCGTTAAATCTTTCTCTGGATGTACACAAGAGAAAACAACATAATAGAGCAGCAAGAAAAATGAGAAATGTAAGGAAAAGAAAACTGTTCGAGAAAGTATTCTTTAAGATACATATGACAAATGACGAAGATGAATATTAAGAAGAAACTAGTATGAAGACAAACTCGAAAATAGAATAAACAACTTCAGTCTGTGACAATATTTCGTGCACTACTCATGTTGTTATATCATGTACTTCTCATATTTTTTCTCTCATGCACTTCTAATTTTTGTTTTTAACTTCAGCCTTGTGTGACTGGCTGGCCTACAATAGCATTATACGTGCTTTAGTACTATATAGAATGATAAAAGTTACAGTTAGCAGTCACGGCTGTGAGCGGGCATCGTAGAGCAGTCCCAGAAAATAATAATGAATGGGTGTTATACAAGAGAAGTGTGAAGTGAGAGTTGTGATCCTTGGGTTTTTTCCATTGTTTAGGTGGAAAAGAGAGACTTGTGAAAAATGACGAAAAAAAGAGGTGTGTAAAATGTCGAAAAAAGAGACGTGTGTAAAAGAGCGAGCGGTGTGTAAAATGGCGGGAAAAAGAGGGAGGAGTATAGAAGGTTAAGAAATGCGAGAAAAGTTATAGATTTGCTAGGCATTCAGTGTTTTAGGCAAGCCAGAAAGCACGGACGCTATTTAAACTGAGTGATGCCCGACCATGGGGTGTTCAGTGTGTAGCATAAGTCCCCTGGCTCGAGTTTCGTCTTTGAGATTATCAAGATCATTTTTTTTATTTTGGATATAACTTAATGAGATTTTGTTTAAGCGTAAGTACACGATCATGCCTATCGTATGCCTCGTTAGAAGCTAGAAATGATTTTATGAAGTGTAAAAGTCAAAACTGAATGCAGGCAGAAATTGATAAGCTAGCAAGTAACATTTCTACAGTAAAAGTTGAGAAGATTCACGTAGAGTCCTCCTCTGATTTTGCCTTTCGTAGAAGTGAAGAAAACATTGAAGAATTTTAAAATTGGAAAAACACATTTTTCCCTAAATGGAATGAAGTTTTAACAGGAAGCTTTGTTGTATATAAATGCTGACATTGTGTAAATACCATTTCTTGTTGACTTACGTTCAATAAAATTATGATTGAAACTACTGCAGTTCACTCCGCTATATAAGTTGCTGTTTGGAAAGTTACAGTTGGATAATTTAAAAACCACTATATGATTGTTTGCTTCTAAAAGGGTAAGAACGAACCTTGACAGAAAATTAGGTAACGTCAAGAATCTCCATCTCAGGCCTGTAGCCACTTGAATTACATTGAACACTTTATTTTTGTTTTAAAAAAATCAAGATAACTACTTGCACATTTAACTGACACGGGCACACTTGCGAGGTTAAACAGTCGGCCATCTGGCCTCGTGTGTAGGCATATTCCTTCAGTTGCATCTCCGAATGCATGTTTCAAGAGCAAAGCAAAGATGATTCCGATGACGGTCCGAGCTAGGACGCAGCCTTGTTTGATGCCACTGCGAATGTCAAAGGGCTGTTGCGTGTTTCCAGCATATTGAACTGTTCCCTTCATGTCTTCATGGAAAGACTTTGCTATTTCCAGAAATTTCGTAGGGCAGCCTATTTTAGAAAGATTTTGAAGAGTCTGTCCCTGCTAACCAGGTTTAATTTCTTTATGAGGTCTATAAAGGCGATACATAAACGCCTTTTCTGGTCTCTTGATTTTTCCTAATTTTGGGGGAGAGAAAAGATCATGTCTATTGTCGATCTACCAGCTTGGAATCCACACTGCAACTCTGAATATATGAGCTCAGCTTATCTGTGTGGTCGCATTAAGAAGTCAGTGAAAATCCTTACCAACAATACTGTGACGAAACAGACGACCTCTATCGATCTTTGGTTGTCTCCGGCAGTATCGGTACATTTGTGGTACTGATTTTCATTATGTGCTGTCAATTATCGCACTTTTCTTTCTTTCTGTCTTTCTTTCTTTCCTCGTTATTTTTCTGCTATGTAGCAGATATTTGATTTTATCAAATCACCTTGCAGGTGATAAATATCACATTTGCTTCACGCTACCCACATATGTAGAAAATATTTTGAAAGTGTCACATCCGACCTGCTTGAAATGATTGGATCTTTCTCATTAGATTCATAACAACATTGAGGGGAATATAGCCTGACCATTTCGCAGTTTTAACTCACCGTGAATTTCAAGCTCGCCAAGACAACATCAGACCTCGCCAAAGTGAAGACTAGATTCATAATTCCTATTTGTTAACCGGACCTTTTATTGGAGAACAGAATAAGTCTTATAAAGCACAGGAACTCTTCACATTTTAATAAGGAACACCGGACTAGGAAACTGAAGAAATTTTAAGTCAGAAAGGGAATCTATTGTAGAATTACAACATCCCAGACACGTGTAAGAGGACGATTCGTCTCTTTTATTCATCCGTGCAACAAGTCTGTAGCCAGAATTGCGTAAGGTGTGATTTACATTTCGTATTTTTTTACTAATATATGAACTAACATATATATGTATATATTACCATGTGAAGTTTAATGTGTGAAACTCGCTATTCCATGTCAAAGTAATTTGGGGCTGACAACCTCAATATCTAGAATGATGTTTCTTGAACAACCACTGGGACCTCAAGACGCAGCAATAGAGACCGCAGTCGGCGACTCATAGCTTGACTGCCTGCGTCAGGACCAGCGAACCAGAGCTGGTCAAGACCGTGCTCCATCTCCACGTGGTGGTCCTGGAAACAATCTGCAGCTGTGCAGGCTGGCTGAGCGAGTACGGATCGCAATGGGAAGGCAAACCCGGTCCTAAAAAATGCCGTGCAGAAGTCGGATGTGTCGACCGAAAGGTGCAGATATCACAGCTACGTTGGAAACAGACACAACGCAACCACCGTCCTTTTCAGGGCGAACGAGGAAGAAGAAGAAGAAGAAGAACCACCACTGCAAGGGCTGGTGATTGCTTTATTGATAGTTTCGTAAAGAGAACTGAAAGCATAAAGTAGTTCCAGGTTCCCTATGGAGCAGGAGGGAAAGATGAAAGAAATGATGTACATTCTAAGTATAATACTTACATTTTCAAAGCAGTTTAAATGTCCCTATAAACATACTCACTTTAAAATTAATGTAAGTTTTCAAGCTTTAAAGCAGTGTAAATGTCTGTGAAAATATTCATTTTAATTAATATACGTTTCAAACTTTTCCACAAGTGTAAATGTAAATGAAACATAAATGAATTTATGTTGTGAACAGTTTTCAAACAGTGGAGATGTAAATGTAAAACATATTATATCTGTACGTTTCTCATTTAAATGTAATGTAAAGCTAAGGCTATTCGGTTTAAATGTAAAGGAAGTTTTATCCCAAGGGATTATATTTAATTCTCATAGAGGATAAATTCTGTCATGGGATGGAAGAGGGAATGGGGGGCACATAACTGTGTCGGAAAACGCCATACTCAGAAGAGCGTTTCGTTTCTATTTCTATCACCAGTTATTGGTGTACCAGCAGAAAGTACTATCTCTGGAACCAAGTGAAGGTAGAAGTGGACTGACGTTTTGCGAGACGCCATCATGAGAGGGTCTTATAGACAGACGCAAAACAAACTTGGCCGTTACTCCTTGGCGTTCTGGGAACGTGCGGCACCTGAACTTTGACCGGAGACGAGCGAGAGCAGAGTGAAAGGTACTGACCCAGCGGGAGAAGAAACTACCATTGGCAGCTAAGTGAAAATATCCGCTGTCAAAAGTGACCTACTTTATTCAGTTAAATCCAGTTCAAGTGAAGAAATTCTTTTTCATAAATATTCAAATTATTTTCTAACTGTTAAAACTTAAAGTGATTATTAAATTGTGTTATTCGTAATGTTACAAATTTAACTTCGATTCAATCCTTTTAAATGTACTGCATGTTTCTCTCCACAACGGGCTGATCACCCGTTTGCCAGTCACTTCAATTACGGAAACAACAGCAAATGGGTTGATTTGCCGTTGCCCTAAAGACGCCACTAGGCGTGATGGGAAACAATGGCAAAGAAAACCTATCTGCTGTTGCCCTAAGACGCCACTAGGCGTAATGGCCACTGACTGCTTTGACGGTCGGTGGCTAAGGACGGAAGAAGAAGAAGAAGAATGTTTCTCTCAGTCAAAAGTACTAAACATACACTCTAAACAGAGCTATATATATTATAATAATAAATTCCACTGATTACCTCAGGCTGAACGAGCTAGAATAAACCATTGCTTAAATTCTTCATAACCGTGTTGGTAGATTATAGAATTAACGTGCTTAGCGACAGCCAGCACTGTTTTCGCTTATCTGAATATCATGTGATGACTCCCATGTGATAGAAGCTTTACCAATCTTCTATTTACATTTCTGCCAAGAGTAATCTTGTGTAAAGATAAACTCTATTGAAGCCTATAATAGATACTCTTGAGTTTTGGCTACTGATTAACCACTACTGCAAAGCAGGGGAGGCAATACCGTCACAAATACTAAGACAAGAGATGCCTCTGTCGTTATTGCAGTCGCTTCTGTCCCCTTTATTTGTATATGGTGTCTTGGCATCTCGTATGTCTTGATGGATACTAGCCTCATCCTAACACTAACACAGCGCCATATACAGGGTGTGCAATAGTTTGTTTTTACGGCATTTATTAAATTGAGGAGAATTCCATCGCTGCCTGGTGCTTTGCCAAAGGCTAAGCTATCAATGGTCTTGCTGAGTTCTTCCAATGTTAGTTCAGCATCCAGCTCCTCCAAAGTTGGCAGGTATTTAACAGCAGCAAGGGCTGCAGGCGTGACGGTATTTTCTCCATCTGTTTACCTTTATCTTGGAAGAAATACAATTTTTTATGTACATGTATCCACATAAGGAATTGTGTTTCATCGAAGTGTATCATATACAAAACAATAGTCGTTATGTTCCAGCATGCCAGGTGCACGTCTGGAGAGTTTCATGGAAGAAAAAAAAAGGGTGCACCAGAAGTCCGTATTATATCTCCTTTTTATTTGTTGTTGCAAATTATAAAATATCTTCAACGGTATTTGTACGCCGGCATAGGGACAATAACAGCAGCAACATATTAACTTCAGCTACAACATTTTGGGCTGCAGAGTTTATTACCGATGAGTTTGTTGATTCTTTCTGTTTTTCTCAGTTATGCACATAAAATATACGAGTATGACTCCACATGTGAAATTGTACGTGTTTTAACTTTCTTTAATTTTCTCACCACCAGGTCTACTTCACTCACAGCAAGAGCTATCGGCTGTTCTCAATCTCTAACCTCTAGACTAGGAGGTAGTTATTCTACTACCGAATCGATCAAGCCATTTTTGCCAGGTACATCTTCCTGACTTGAAAGAGAAGAGTTGTTGCAAGGTCCAAAAGTAAATAAATAAATAAAATAAAAATAAGAGGAAATGTAGCACACATACCGGACGATAACTGTGAATTAACAACTTTGAGTACAAGACAACAAACGTGAATGCCTATTGTTGAGATATTGTACAACATTAGTGGGAGTGCAACACTGAATACTGGAGAACATAAATAAAAAAGAACATTGAATACAAAACAACATTACAGAATTGACAACGTTGAATGCTAGACAGCAGTGTATACAGAATTTTCTTAACTTGTTCAGGGAAGAAGGGGAAGGGGTATGAAAATCTGCAGGAAGTGTCTAGTGTGTCATGTAAGTTCATCCCCGTTAGTTCGTGTTTTAATAATTATTGACCACTGACACTGAAAACATGAACACAAACGTGACAGACAATATGATACTTAATGTGACAGATTCTAATGTGATAAACACTTTCAAATATGCAGAAGTGTGGTATATTATAAACGGAATAGGAGGAACTATCCTAGCTGTGTTCGGGATATCAGGAAACATCCTTGCAGCCATAGTACTACTGCTACCAACAATGCGAAATTCAACATCCATACTTTTAGCGGTGTTGTCAGTCTATGATATTGCATTTCTTACTCTGAATACTTTTATGAATACTCTGCTATCAGTTTTCCTAACAAGTGTTGATTATTTATCTACGCAGGAGTTCGTTCTTAAATACTTTTCCGGTGTGGCACATCTCGCCTACACAGGTACCGCCTACATGACGGTGTTAGTCACAATGGAAAGAGCAATTGTTGTGTTGTTCCCGCTTCATGCTAAACATATGTGCACAAAACCCCGTGCATGTATTGCTTCTCTTGTAGTTTTGATGTGGTCTGTGGTATATAGCATACCTCAGTTCATGCACTTTGTCAAAGAGACGGACATTGATTTGAAACTTACAGAATACAGTGTCAAGACATCTAACTTCGGTAAGAATTATTTCTTCAGTGCAGTATATCTTGTCTACTTAAACGTCCTGTTTCATTTTATAATACCCGTTGGAGTCATCATCATTCTAAATGTAGGAATGATTCAACGACTGTGCACGAGGGAAACAAGAAGCATTCGTACGGTCAGTTTGCGTGGAGGCAATGAGACACGGCTGACCATCATGATTATAATTGTGACCATCATCTTCTGTGTGTCCCAGCTAACGGCAGCGCTTGACCTGATCCTGTATCCTGCTAAGAAACTTAATGGAATTGGTCTGGAAGAACTTGGAAACTATGGAGAAACCTGCTCTTTGATCTGCAATGTTTACTGCGCCTTAGCAGAGACCAGCCCAGTCCTGAACTCGGCCAGTAACTTTATCGTCTACAGCATCGTTGGGCGAAAATTTCGACAGTGTCTCAAAAACCTGTGCTGCTACTTCAGCTGCTACAAACGCCATCACCGATATCGCAATGTTCCAGAAATTTTAGTTCACACCATTTCTCAACCTTGCAATGATTGCCACTCCAGGCAGAGTACAGAACGGTTGCCTAGCTACACTGATGACGTAAAACAGTAAAATAAGAGAAAGTAGAGTATTATTACTAGTACAACAATCCTCCGCCTAGCGCTATTATTTCGTTCCTGAAATATAGAGCGTTAACCGAAAAAGCGCTAAAGGAAAATTGATTTCCCAGTTTGAGTTAATAGCAGAAAAATA
Source organism: Oreohelix idahoensis (assembly GCA_024509875.1). NCBI lineage: Eukaryota > Metazoa > Mollusca > Gastropoda > Stylommatophora > Oreohelicidae > Oreohelix > Oreohelix idahoensis. The sequence continues at coordinate 57,709 of JAMPIV010023178.1, read as the reverse complement.
ATTTGTTCTCAAGATCCTGAAAGTTTAATAAAAATTAATTAAAAGTGATACACTATAAAAGCTAAATAGTTAATAGTTACTTAACTATATATGGTTATCACAATGTTATATGCATTACTGTGTATGTACTGTACTACAGAAAATATATGTTTTTAAACTACAGGACTTCATCTTCAGACGACAGGTTAGTAGAAGCTTCTGTAGAGGTTGAACAAGTTTTTCTGATTCCAGATGTAGACGGCACGGCTATTTGGTTTATGGGGGCAGAAGATTTTAGCGAAGATTTAAAAAAAAGAAAAATCGAGCTGGTGTCACAGAGGGTGTGAACTGAGAACTGGTCCAAAGGCACCAATTAGTTAATATGTGACCGCGCCTGCGTCCTAGGTGGTGGTGCTATTAACTTTCAACAAAGTACTTTCTTTTAACTAGGTGGCAGGTGGCAGGACTAGTTAAGTAACTCACGCCAGTCTCTTTTCTTGTTTGTATATCTTCCAAGTTAAGGTAGTAGTATATGAGTACTGGCCCTCTCCGCCAGAGTTGGTAATTCTTGGATGAACTGCTTTCCTTCCTTCATTCAACCCTTGACTCGTTCGTTCCCTTCTCCGTTGTTATATACAGTGACAGATCGTATAGTGGTTTTATATAAAGGCTAATAGTCTGGCATACACCAACCTCTCACAAGGATCGACTCAAGCATTTGTTTTTCCTCTTGCAAAAACATATTTATTTACATGTAATATATTTCAATGATGTAGATACTTCTTCATAGAACATACCTACAGTTGTAGCATAGTTGCTTCATGTATACTTTCTTTATCTCATATATATGTAGACACTTAATCTCCCTTTGTTCCTATATCAACTCCATGTACTTATTTAACCTCTTTAAATTCTGTTTCAGTATACCTCAATACAACTGATCAGCATTATGCAATTCATTATTTTGTACTTTTATTCTTTCTGTACAAAACTTGGTCAGACCTGCCTGTATCCGCTTCTTGGAAAAAAAACATCTTATAGTTATGCATGAAGTAAACCTTATATATTCCTTACTTACATGTGAGAGCATTCAAGTAGTTCTTAAAGAAGTCGACCTTCGCTGTCACTTACTTGTCGTAACTAATTCTATGTACAACTCATTGTTTCACTCATTGTGAACTCTCTCTCTCTCTCTCTCTCTCTCTCTCTCTCTCTCTCTCTCTCTCTCTCTCTCTGATGAAAAATATGTAGCTCCCTTCTTGGGATTCATTCATATCCTCCATTTAATAGATGATGGTACCGAGCTTGACCTTCAATATTTAATTCAATTCCTTCTCTGGTTTGCTTGGTCATTAAAGTTCTCATTGCTCATATGGCTTGTCGACCTGGGAGTTCAGTTTTATTTCTCCTGTAAAACTTTCATCAATGTACATAATAATTCAAAAACCAATACTTACAGGCGATTCCCTGAATCTCTCCTGAAAATTCACTCACTACTGTCACTATTTAAGCTCTCTTAGTCATCTTCTACTCTATCTATGTGACACTTCTTAGTTATATCATATTGTTACTGACTAGTCACTATCACGTCCTCTGAACTTCCTAGAACTAATGTCACTTCTCTTTAACCACTGACTTCTTTTAAACTTCTAAGTTTTTCTATACAGTTTGTGCATCTTCTGCATAACTTCTAAACTATCTGTAATACCACAGAACTTATTAAAACTGGTGGCAACCGCACAATAGCATCTCTTGTTCCTTCGTCTTCGGAAACACGACTGCCCTCTAGCAAGCCGTGAGCTGTTCTGACCTCTGGCCATCGTCAGCTGATATGTTTTTTCCTCCACCCTACTTCTGATTCGTTCTTTCACCTGTTTACCAGCTGAAACCACTGGTCGGCTTTATTTACTACTCACTAGAAAAATACTCACGCTTTACCGACACAAGCGAATTCAGTGAACCATCGTCTGTTATTTTTAATCTTCCCTCTATCTTTTTTCTCGTTAGCCTTTTTCAACGCTCACGCAACCTTGGCAAATATTTACAATGCCTGGGCAAACCCTACGGCACCCTACTTTAAGCATTCATATTAACCCTGCCAAAAGCAATAACAATGCCTGGGCAAACCCTACGGTGACATAAAACCCGGGGCCATACAAATGTATCCCGTAGGGAGACATTTGCGTTCTATCAACTACTAATCCCGTCTACACTTAGCATACCACCATATCTGATCCTGTATATATACATTTTCAATCTATGAATCACAATATATATATATATAAAATCTCAAAAATTAATTAAGATGCCCAGTGTAACGGTATCTCGTTACAATTACCAAGTCTTAACTTGAGGTATATCATCAATACTCGACCTCATTTAATACAACCAAATAATTAATAATAATAACTCCACACGTGTAATATTTAAGTATATACATGTTTTCGACATGGTCACTGCCTCTGGACACAGAGATTTGTCAGTACCTTTTTTATGTCTTAAAGTATCCGCCGTTAATGTCGTTGATGCATTACAACGGACAGATAAGCAGAATTAACCTAAGTAGTAGAGCAAAGCATGCATAAGTAAATGTCCTAATGTGATAGTGAAAGACATGTGTCGCTAAGTCAGAATTTGATGTACTCGGCTGATGCTAGTTTTGGATGCACCAGTCAAATCGTCAACTCTGTCTGAAACTACATACGCTATACCCAAGTAACTGTCCTGGGGAGATAGTGAAAGATATGTGTCACTATTCAGGTCAGAATTGGATGTGCTCGGCTGATGCTAGCCTTGGATGCGCCAGTCAAATCGTCAAATATATATATATATATTTATTATTTAATGAACATCTCGCTTATCCTCAATCCCAGACAGGCTTTAAAAGGTTACACAGACGGTTAACACTTCTGCAGATGACAACGGAGGTGATATAAATGCTCTGCTCTGTGTCTGTAGTTTGAATTAGGCGGCGAGTGTGTTTGTGTCATTCGTTCTATCCCCTTATATAGTGGACGTGCGCATGTACAAGATGACAACTAGCTCGAAGTCCGTTTGCCTGCATCCAAAATCGGGTAGGCAAGGCAAGGTGTGCTTAGATAGTAAATCTAAAATAGTTCTGGAATCCTTATTTCTGCACCGATTTCCTCCATCTTAGGCTAATTTACTCCTATGAATGAGCTCTATCACTGTGCCGATCCACTTTATCCTATAGTTTTTCCGACTATTTAATGGAGCAGCCGAAACAGGGAAAAACACAACATGGTCCTTGCTCCACTGTCTTCTATTCATAATAACTTCGGCTCTACAACACATCCAGTGAATTTATTGCTATCTGCCTAAAGCTAATGATCCCCATTATCGAATTAGGTCCTTCTTTATCCAGGTACTCCATGATTATTTGCACAGTGCCTTCTGAAATATCATCAACATCTACACTTTTGTTGTCTCGAATAACCTAGCGTATCTTCTGATACTACTTGTACCAAGCTGTCGTTTCATTGGTCAGTTATATCCACGGCGTTTGCGCGGTGATAAATTTTTAATGATGCCGAGATATGATTCAGACTTCATTACAGAACTAAAGAAATACCAGTGAAACAAGCCGGAAGGAAACGGCGCTGGGTTTTGATTAGACACAAGACAAGAAAACCAGATGATGGCTTTACAAGGCAGCACCTGTTCTGAAATCTACACGGAGCTTAGGTCTTCAACACATGTATACAAAGTCCTTCTACCCTGCGCCATGTGCTCAATGTCTTTCCGTGCCTTCCTTGTCCATTCTAGTTGCATGTTTCCGTCTCTTTTATACCTCTCGTAATTACCTAGGCAGTACCGTACAGAACAAGGATAGCCTTGTAATGGTGTCAACAAGTTTCGACAATGTTCGTCCTATCCATTACCAGCGTCTTCTTCTCATCTCCTGTTTCACTTGCACTTTTCTGGTTTACTTACTTAGTCGTTCCTCTTCTACCGTGATGTGTAGAGGTTTGGAAAAGAGAGCGCCATACTACCATATCGGCTGTCTTCCTCCTAGCCTGTTTCCATTCTAGTCCTCGGTCCAGAGATTGTCTAATTTTGTCCTCCCAGTGGACTCTGGGTCGTCCCTGGCTCTTATTTTCCCATACTTGTCATGGTAGCCGATCTTCTCCACTTTTCTGGTTTCTGTCGTTAATTCCACAATTGGTGACATTGTCGTATGATTCCAATCCTTCTAATCTACGCAACCACCGATTTATAAATGTGTGTTACTTCTTGGTTGTTATGTTTATTATTCTTCATGTTAGAGATGTTACACTATAAGACTTACTTGATATTTGAGTTGAAGATTCTGATTTTTTTGTTGGACTAGATTTCTAATAATTCAAATATGCTACCGAACTGACTGGGCTATTGATAAATATTTTTTTTATCTATGAGTAAATCTTCTTCTGCTTCTTCTTCGTTCACCCTCAGATGTCGATTTGAATATGTTTAATGAAAGGAGTGGTCAGCTTCAGGCTGTTGATAATGTAAGTAATTCCATTTTAAGTTTTTCTTCTATTTCCTACTGTTAAAATCGTTCAGATGACAGAGAAGATCTCAAAAGAAAAATTCGTCAGAGAACATTGCAACCTTTTAACTGCTAGACGGAGATATTGTTTTTATTTCCTCCTACCTTGAAACCAGATGTAATGATGAATTAAGTGCAAGCCAAGTTGGAGAAACTAGAGCTCATGACTCAACTCAACACGTTTCGGAATGGCAGAAAAGCCTCCGGAAAAACCTAGATCTACAGTGTAGATAATACCAAGGATTCTTCAACCTGGTATTGGCTGTAAAAGAGCGAGACGATCAGCTGTCCTAGTTAAACAACAACAATTCTTCTTATAATAAGAATGCGTTTGATTGCGTGTATCGAATACTTTACTGATAAACATATGTAACGAATCTACAACTTGTTGATCTTCCCAACTGTGTGATCTTTGTTTCATCAAGTACAAGCCTTTCAAATGTGTCGTCTGTATGTTACATTAGCTGGAAACAATTTTAAACATTATAAAGGATTTACGTTGAACAGTGTATTGAGGTTGTTCCAAAATATAATCCAGGAATTTCATGTGGCTCGTTTTCTTGCTGTACCTATTTATTAACATTTATTTTTATTTTATTTGGCAACAAATTCTTTATCTGTTTTAGATTATAGCCAAAAGTTATACAGGTGATTCTTGGTTTCATATCATCTCTTGTATTTCTTCATTGCGCCATTCATTTATTTCCGAAATTTCTGCTCAGCCAACGCTGGTTCAGATAATCATGTAAAGTCTTCTTGCATTGGTGTCATGGTTCTTCAGTTTTGTTATCCACGTCACGATTGTGCAAAGATAATTTCATTTCAGTGTGTAATTCTATTTTGATATTGACTCGTTTAACTTACCTTGGTTTATCATTTCATAACTCTTTCTTGTCAACTGCCTGACAATTGCGTGTTTCCTATGGTAAACAAGAGCAAAACAGGACATTTGTAGTACTAGTTGCCCCCTTCAGTCATAACTGAATATGAGAATGCGCCCCTGAGATGATAGCCCTCAGCTGCTTTTGTTCCTGGTGTTCCTTTAGAAATTTTTTTCCCTATTCTGCTTGTTGTGAGAGTTTCTTTCCGCCAAATCTGAGGTGGCACAGTAGATAGCATCGCCAATTGGTGCGATCGGCTGCTTCATCCTCCCAGGTTGCTGGATTTATGTCCAGTGCCTTTATGTATTCCTTCCACACATCTTTGAAAATCAGTTGCTGTCGCCCACCTGTTCTTGTACCATCTGCCAGTAGAAGATATATTTAGGAATGCGACAATTTTCCATGCGGCGCACATGGCCAAGCCAGCGTAAACTGCGCTGTACAAGCTGTGTATACATGCTCAGAAGGCCAGCACGTGGCAACACTTCGACGTTTGTCAATCTGTCCTTGCACGAAATACCAAGGATATGGCGTAGACACCGTAGATGGAAGGTAGTGAGCCTTCTTTCTTGCTTAGAATAGGTTGCCCTTGTCTCATGACATTTGTACAGTGTGTATAAATATGGCTATGCGTGTGTTTGTAGAAGATTTCTGTGATGCACAATTCAAGTTCTGAACACAGTTCTAGAATGTACCTCTTGATTTAGTTGCACTGCCTGTTGTTATCACTGGTGGGCTATAAAGCTCATCCATGGATTACGGTTCAGCAAAGGGCAGTGCATTGTTTATTTGCTCAATTACAGTCAAAACGAACACACTTTAACATTATTTTGTTACCTGACATAAATAATATTAATATCATATCATATGACAAAGAGCCAGGGATCCAGACCTCCAGGACGACCCAGAGTCCGCTGGGAGGACAACATTAGACAATCTTTGAAGGACCGAGGACTAGAATGGAACCAGGCCAAGAAGAAGACAGATGATAGAATGGTCTGGCGCTCTCTCTTCCAAACCTCTACACCTCACGGTAGAAGGGGAACGACTAAGTAAGTAAGTAGTGGCAGTATACCATGACATATTAACTTTATTCCTTAACAGCAGTACATTGCGAAACACATGGGAAATCAAAATAAAGCAAGTTCATGACAATAATAAGAACTTTTTTCATATTAAATGTTCACCCCTCCCCCCGTATGGCTCTAATGTCACATGATCCAAAACAATATGCCACAACTGAAAGACAACAGAACTGTTTAACTCTAAATCACGAGTCGTTATATTGTACAGCCAGATTACATCAGACGATTTACTTCATCTCTCTAGGTGATGGAAGAGAAAAGGAAAAAATTTCAAACCTAGAAACATTTCAGACTAGCCAATTCCCGCCAGCACATAAAAGATCGGTTACCCCCCGGGATTAAAGGAACCCTTTCCACGTTCCCAGAGAAAAGTCACGAGCTAGCTTAACATATTCCTTTAATCGTGAACTGCATAAGATAGGAAAGTCATATTTTCTACCAAGTGGAGTTAACGTTCGGTAAAATGTCATTTAGTTTGAATTATCCACCATTCTGTTGATGTAATTGCAGGAAACAGATGGTTCGCCAGAGACAGACGTTACACATAGGCTGTACTTATTTCAAAGTTCAAATACTCTAAAAACTGATAACAGACATGATTTTACCAAGATGTTATCACAGCATCCCCACTTTCTGGGGATTCCCCATGTTTTGAAACATCTTGAGAACCCAGCATTGCACATTAAGCTTGGAGGAGCCCCAGGTGTAATTCTTTGGCTTTTACCAAGTTAGCTACATGCAGGAAGATCTCACTGTGGACCCATGATAGGCAGAGGGAGCTGAGAAGTGGCTCTTTGTAGGATGTGACAACTCCCTGGGAGAGTCCAGAACCAGAACACAGCCCTTTAGCTCTGCATATCTGTAGAGCCCCCTTTGATGGCGGGGAAAACACCGTATGTCATGGGCTTCTTCCTCCTAGCTTGGGACCAGATGTGATGATCCTTTAAATGCAAGCCAAGCTGGAGAAACTCGAGCTCATGCACGTTTCAGAATGACAGAAAAGCCACGGGAAATGTCTAGATCTACAGTGTAGATATTACCAAGGAGTAATCAACTTGGTATTGGCTGTAGAAAGATAAAGATTTCAACGACAACAAAGTTGGAAGGACAGGCAGAAATATTTTTTTAAAGGATTAAAAAGGCAAGAAAGGCCTTTATTACATATGGAAATCAGAAGAAAAAAGTACGGCACTAGAGTCAAAACCTTCAACTCAAATGTCAAGTCAGCTTTACTGTATGGCTCCGAAACATGGAGAAACACAAAAAAAAACAACTATATATATATATATATATATATATATATATATATATATATATATATATATATATATATATATATATATATATATATATATATATATATATATATATATATATATATATATATATATATATATATATATATATATATATATATATATATATATACCAACGGGCTGATCACCCGTTTGCCAGTCACTTCAATTACGGAAACAACAGCAGATGGATTGATTTGCCGTTGCCCTAAAGACGCCAATAGGCGTGATGGGAAACAATGGCAAAGAAAACCTATCTGCTGTTGCCCTAAGACGCCACTAGGCGTAATGGCCACTGACTGCTTTGACGGTCGGTGGCTAAGGACGGAAGAAGAAGAAGATATATATATATATATATATATATATATATATATATATATATATATATATATACACACACACACACACATAGGGTCCTCGATATACGGTGTAGTTATATTCCTAAAAAGCACGACTTGTAACGAAACGACGTATATCGGACATTGATTTCTCATTGAACTAATGCATTATGTGGGAGATACGTTCCAGACGAACTAAAACATTGGATTTTATATGGAATTGTATAGGCGTATGGATAGGAAATGCTTATTGTATTGTTCACGAAACTGTAATACAGTACAATTTATTGTAATTGCTAAATAATAATTTGAAAATAAACTATGAAATTATTAATAAAACATAAAAATATTTTTTAAACTTATTCTCCCAGTTAGAATTGCTCTTCCTGAACACTTGAAATTGTTGCAACTGTAGCTGAAGTTCCTGCTGCTTCTGTGACTAGCTGTTGAGGTTCTCTGACTTTTTTCTTGACAGTATGTGAATAGAATTACAGAAAGGGAGAAAGAAGAAGATTCGCCCTTGTTCACACGAATGATGACAGGACGCATATCGAGGCCCGTCTTTATATAAATGCTTGCATAAGAAAAGAAGGTGTGAAACACACTGATGACCAAACCAACGATAATGGACAGGACACACACTGACGAGATGACGAGACAGTCATAGCTTTGGAATCCCCAGGGTAAGAGATAGTGAGAGACCGAAAAACACATGGACAAGAGAACTGAAGACAGAAATGAAAGGGCAAAAGGAATCACTGAAAGACCTTGAGTTGACGGCACCGGATAGGACTTTGCATGACTTTGTTAAAGGATTGTGCTCCTTGAAGACATGAAGGATGATGATGATAAATCACATTTTCATTTTAAACAAAACACACACACACACACTCACACACAGAAGTTTAAAACAGGAATATTTATCTCTAGTCGATTACGAAGCAGGCCCCCTGTAGTTGTGAGGGTCTCTGAAGGGACAATGAAAGAATAGGATTGTAGCACCTTCTAGTAGGCGGTACAAGGCGACTTATATGAGTTTCTGCATGAGACTGGCAACCTGGTCATGTCAAACAAATTGGCACAGAAACCACCGTGGCTTCCTGCAAAGTGATCAGCTGAAGTGGTGGCTCCATGCTTTGTTAGAAGTGCACAAGAAAATGATGATGATGTATAGAACATGCGCCAGTCCACGAATCCCCGCGATTAGAGAAAAAGCTTGGTCACTGAGTTAAAGATGGCTAGAACAGGCAGGACGTAGGCCACCTAATCCAGTGAAGCCTCTTTGTGCAAGTCTTCAGCACTGATAGCCACCCAGATCCACATACCTTGTACTAGAAAGTGAGTAAGCGTTCCAGAACGCCATAATTGTCAAAGCGGTGACTCTATTCACCGTAAGAAGCGTAAAGAACAATTAAGACTATGATGGTTCAGAAATAGTCATCATTAACCGCGCACAAACTCTTTATCAGGTATTGTAACAGAAGTCACACCACGGCTGCAGTCCATCTCATTATCTTCTAGATCATCTTTCAGATGTTCCGTTGCCAAGATGTTGTCTGACTTGGCTTCTTCTGCGCCAGCTACTGATACAAGCTGGTTGTCAGAGTCTACAATGTTCTTCTCTGTATGTCCATGCGCGTTCTCTACGTCGCTTCTTAGAACTGAATCCTCATCTTCTACTGTGTGGACTGATTGCTTTTCTTTGGCAGCTTCCACTGCCGTAAAACAATAGCTGGGTGACTCATTCTGAGGTACTTTCTTTTTTATGATTACTTGGTTTCCAGTATTTGTAAGATGTTGTTTATTTCTGGTGAATGGCTTTGAAGTACAAGGTATACTACTCTTTGATGAGCTAATAAACTTGCTGTCTTTACACGGTATATTCCCTTTCCTATCAGCTAAGATGACTTGCGCAGAAGATGACTGAACATCCTTCAATATGTTAGACTGAGCTGTATCCATTAAGGATGTAGGCTCATCAAAAGCGTGGCTGGTTTGTCTGTCTTTCCTTTTATCAGTGACGTAACGATGTTCTGCGGTTTCTCCCGCTTCTTGACTCGTGTTCTCATTTTTATTCACAATTATTCCTGAAGTTGTCTCGTCATGCGAGTCACTGCTCGGAAAGTGATCCTCGTTGATTAGTTTGAGCTTGTGAGGCAAACGGCCTTGAACGCGGAGAAAGGGCATGTCGCTGAATAAGCCGGAACTATCAGCCTGAACGCGTTGTAATGATTGGACGTATAATACCGGATCTAGCACGTGACCTGTATTGCTGGACGCACTAGAACTAATTCCACAATTATCCTCACTTTTCCTTCCATCCGGCGGTAGAGTATCATCTGTGGAATGTGCACGTCTTTCACTAATCATCGAGGAAGATCGACGCAGGACTTTCCCAGCAGTTTCTATGTTGGACGGGACATTTATGAAGAAAGTATCTTGCAATGTCCAGTTATCATCATCAATTGAGCCCGCGGTATGCAACGTATCTCTCTGACTGCTTGCGTCGGAGGTTGTCTGCCCCTCGTGATGCCGTTTCAAGTGGATTTTCAAAGTTGAATTCTGGGCAGTGGCGTAGTCACAGTACATACACCTATACGGCTTTTCCCCTGGAAGACAAGACAATATATGTAAAAGGAGAACTGTACAACAGAAGTATAACCATTTTAATTCACATTGTTTTTACTTGTTTCGTAGACAGCTATTTTTATAGTTGTAAAAATAATGAGAGTAAATGCAGGAAACGATGACAGTATTGCACTTTAAGAAAGACAACTACACCACGTAGAATCATACATATACTTTAGCATATATGGAGATCAAATCAAATCAAGCTCAGCACAACAATAAGAAGTAGATGTTCAACATTCGTGTTATTGGTGCCAAAGTTACACTCATCAGTAAGTTAATGTTTATTTTTTTTTTTTACGTATGCCCGCTTTTACTGGAGGCGAAATCTCCGGTTAGCATGTCTAACTTGAGACTGAGTTTACGTGAGTATCTTATTTTCCCTGTACGCTGACAGGTGTCCTCTCGCCATTCAAGCAGATAGTCGCCGTCTTCGGAGAGTTATTGTTTATAATTCTTTTTAAACAGATACTTTCTTTCGTCTCATCATCATCATCATTATGAAAATCCTCTTCTTTTCCCAGGGAGCATAGGTCTTTAACAAACATAAGCCCGGTCTTCCTGTCGCGAGCCATCAAGTCAGTGCCTTTCTATATTTTTCTCATCATGTTTATTTGACTCTAGTCCTCTTCTCCACGTGTTGGTCTGTGATCAGTTCTCTTTTCCATGTGTTCTTGGGTCTGACTCTAGTTCTCTTCTCCATGTGTTCTTTGGTCTGTGACCAGTTCTCTTCTCCGTGTGTTCTTTGGTCTGTGACCAGTTCTCTTCTCCATGTGTTCTTTGGTCTGTGACCAGTTCTCTTCTCCATGTGTTCTTTGGTTTGTGACCAGTTCTCTTCTCCATGTGTTCTTTGGTCTGTAACCATTTCTCTTCTCCATGTGTTCTTTGGTCTGACTCTAGTTCTCTTCTCCGTGTGTTCTTTGGTCTGTGGCCAGTTCTCTTCTCCGTGTGTTCTTTGGTCTGTGACCAGTTCTCTTCTCCATGTGTTCTTTGGTCTGACTCTAGTTCTCTTCTCCGTGTGTTCTTTGGTCTGTGGCCAGTTCTCTTTTCCATGTGTTCTTTGGTCTGACTCTAGTTCTCTTCTCCATGTGTTCTTTGGTCTGTGACCAGTTCTCTTCTCCGTGTGTTCTTTGGTCTGTGACCAGTTCTCTTCTCCGTGTGTTCTTTGGTCTGTGACCAGTTCTCTTCTCCATGTGTTCTTTGGTCTGTGACCAGTTCTCTTCTCCATGTGTTCTTTGGTTTGTGACGAGTTCTCTTCTCCATGTGTTCTTTGGTCTGTAACCATTTCTCTTCTCCATGTGTTCTTTGGTCTGACTCTAGTTCTCTTCTCCGTGTGTTCTTTGGTCTGTGGCCAGTTCTTTTCTCCGTGTGTTCTTTGGTCTGTGACCAGTTCTCTTCTCCATGTGTTCTTTGGTCTGACTCTAGTTCTCTTCTCCGTGTGTTCTTTGGTCTGTGGCCAGTTCTCTTCTCCATGTGTTCTTTGGTCTGACTCTAGTTCTCTTCTCCGTATGTTCTTTGGTCTGTGGCCAGTTCTCTTCTCCGTGTGTTCTTTGGTCTGTGACCAGTTCTCTTCTCCATGTGTTCTTTGGTCTGTGACTAGTTCTCTTCTCCTTGTGTTCTTTGGTCTGTGACCAGTTCTCTTCTCCATGTGTTCTTTGGTCTGTGGCCAGTTCTCTTCTCCATGTGTTCTTTGGTCTGTGACCAGTTCTCTTCTCCGTGTGTTCTTTGGTCTGTGACCAGTTCTCTTCTCCATGTGTTCTTTGGTTTGTGACGAGTTCTCTTCTCCATGTGTTCTTTGGTCTGTAACCATTTCTCTTCTCCGTGTGTTCTTTGGTCTTCACTCTCCAGTTCTCTTCTCCGTGTGTTCTTTGGTCTTCACTCTCCAGTTCTCTTCTCCGTGTGTTCTTTGGTCTTCACTCTCCAGTTCTCTTCTCCGTGTGTTCTTTGGTCTTCACTCTCCAGTTCTCTTCTCCGTGTGTTCTTTGGTCTTCACTCTCCAGTTCTCTTCTCCATGTGTTCTTTGGTCTGACTCTAGTTCTCTTCTCCATGTGTTCTTTGGTCTGTGACCAGTTCTCTTCTCCGTGGGTTCTTTGGTCTGTGACCAGTTCTCTTCTCCGTGTGTTCTTTGGTCTGTAACCATTTCTCTTCTCCATGTGTTCTTTGGTCTGACTCTAGTTCTCTTCTCCGTGTGTTCTTTGGTCTGTGGCCAGTTCTCTTCTCCGTGTGTTCTTTGGTCTGTGACCAGTTCTCTTCTCCATGTGTTCTTTGGTCTGACTCTAGTTCTCTTCTCCGTGTGTTCTTTGGTCTGTGGCCAGTTCTCTTCTCCGTGTGTTCTTTGGTCTGACTCTAGTTCTCTTCTCTATGTGTTCTTTGGTCTGTGATGAATTCTCTTCTCCATGTGTTCTTTGGTCTGTGGTCAGTTCTCTTCTCCATGTGTTCTTTGGTCTGTGACGAGTTCTCTTCTCCATGTGTTCTTTGGTATGTGACCAGTTCTCTTCTCCATGTGTTCTTTGGTCAGTGACGAGTTCTCTTCTCCATGTGTTCTTTGGTATGTGTTCTTTGGTATGTGACCAGTTCTCTTCTCCATGTGTTCTTTGGTCTGCCACTTACCTTAGGGATTCCAGAACAAGAACTGCCTCGTAAGTCTTTTACGTTTTTGAGGCTTAAAATGTGTACAGGATAGAGTAGCCTGTCGCATGTCCAACCCTCCTTAGTCGACTTTTACGAATGGATGGTAGGTTACACTATTACTATTCTTTCCTATCGCCCGAAACTAAATCGTATCATGTTTTTCTCATTTCGCTGTCAACATGCGCGCAAATGTTAAATATTTTCTTTCATTTTGTAAGAAATACCCTCTGAATGTATCAGCTCTGGTGGAGACGCTTTGTAGTGTCGATTTTCCTACTCTGGAAACAAAAGATCAATTATTTCCGTCACCTGGACTATAAAGTATACTAACATCTCTGAATAAAGAAACGTTAGATAATCTATATAAAAGTGTCCCCAAGATTTAAAATGGGTGGCTTCCCTTAGACCAAGGTTTCTGATCCTGTTAATGGGGTTGAAATGAATTTTTTTTAAAAAGGTAAAGGAACCCGTTACACGCCCGTTGAGGCATATTGGGAATATGGTGTTAGGCCCATATTATCTTGACCGTCGGCATACTAGGGGTGATGTGGTCGGCATCACGCCGGCCGCCTTAACCTTCCCAGAGTTGATCTAGTACCCATTTGGAGCTGGGTCGACCCAGGAGCCGTTTGTGGCTTAAAAAATTCCCACCTCATCTGGGGATCGAACCATAGACCACTGCGCTAGGAAGCCAGTGCACTAACCACTATGCTACCACGGCTCCTGAAACGAATTAAACTGAATTTAATTATAGAAGAGATGTTACAGAGCGATGCAGATGAGTTTTAAACTTCATTTACAGTTACAACTGATCTCTTAAAATTGTAAAAATAAGGAAGTCAGCAGAACTTATGTTAAAGCCTTGACCGAACGAGTTTCTAGGAAAGAGAACCTTGGAACTTCCATTTAAAAAGACAGGCGTGAAAAAAAACCAATTCTGTCGAGTAGTGGGTCACAGTAATGTTCAGTAATCAGGGGAAAGAGACCAAGGAATTATGGTCTATACATAAGACTAAGGATAGCCAAAGAAAGTATAAAGATTTATTTATTTGTTTAAATTGTGGTTTTCTTTTGGTGTTTTCTTTTTAAGAAGTTATTGATAAAATATCAAGTATTTCAGATATAAAGAAAGGCAAATCACGATGAGGGGGGACTTTTTTGCAGAAAATATATATCACATCTTTATTCAGGAAAATAAGTGACTTCGGTGTTACGTTGAGTATATAATCACCATACGGTTTGAATCAGGGGCAAGATGGTTACTGTAAGCCACAGAGTTGTCGTTTGTTATTCACATGAGTCCTATCATTATCACTCTTCATCTCGCCATGCAGCATAATCCTTCAACAAACGTCTTCCTAACCGGGGCCATCATTTTTCTATGTCTTCTTCATCTCCTTCACGTCTGTCTCCATTTCTGTTATCGGTGTGTCTTTGGACTCCCTCTACCTCTTTGACCTTGAGGATTCAAGAATAATGACTGCCAGGTAATGCTATCAACAGCTTTCACAAATTAGTATCACTTCCATCTCCAGCCACTTCTTCTCATAAGTACTATCAGTGACATCACAAATTACTGACTTAATGCTGAAAGAAATACTGTTCCAACCACACTGCAAGTCCGCTCAGAGAGAGCACAAGTTCCAGATATTCTTTGACATAACATAAAAGCCACCGTGTGATCCCGGGGCCCGAAAGGGCGACAAAGAACAGTAGCACTGTAACCTACCATGTTATCGTAAAAAGTGACAAAGAAGGGTGGGGCATCGGACCCGTTTCTCCATCCTGGAAAAAGCCGAAAGAAGTCTGTGATGCGGACTAAGACATGGAAAGAACTTGAGCTGATGGCTCGCATCAGGAGGGCATGTGTTTGCTGAAGGCCTATGCTCCTTGGGGAGCTAACAGGTATTGATCAATAGCACAAACGGCAACTACAACATGAGCATAGCCACATATCATCATCATCATCATTTTCCTTTGAGTGCCTTAACTAGCATGGGGCTACCACCGCAACTGGTCCCATTTGCAGGAAGCCTGCACCCAACATTTACATACTCCTGCAACTGTGGTTTCTGTGACCACTTTGTGTTGTATGAGGAGGTTGCCAATTTCACATCAGTTGCTTTGTACGAGGCTACAGTAGGCCTATTCTTTCTTTGTCTCTTTAGAGACCCCCTAGAACTAAGCGAGACATAGCATTACAGTTTTTTGTTGTCGGGCAGGGTAGATGTAACAGCGTATGCCACTGTTGAGCAATATTGTTTGTCAGAATGCAACCATATAACCAATACTTCGCTACGTATCCAAACTGTAACTCTAATCCACAGCCGTTTAACAACATATCTTCTGTTTCTATATATGGGTTCGGGTTAGGGCAGGGATTGGGAACCCGCAGCTCGCGAGCCGCATGCGGCTCTTTCAGCCATCTCTTCCGGCTCTTGGCTCTCGGCTACTTAACTCTTAGTGTCCATGCACTAAAACCACTTATTGACATATAAGAAATTGCACATCCAGGAAAACCATTATCAGATGGAGAATACTTGAAAGAATGTTTTATTAAAATATCTGAGTATTTTTTTAAAGATTTTCAAAACAAAAGTGAAATTATGAAAAAAAAGTAAAGACTTGCCAC
Source organism: Oreohelix idahoensis (assembly GCA_024509875.1). Taxonomy (NCBI): domain Eukaryota; kingdom Metazoa; phylum Mollusca; class Gastropoda; order Stylommatophora; family Oreohelicidae; genus Oreohelix; species Oreohelix idahoensis. Next base: position 41,688 of record JAMPIV010023178.1, on the reverse strand, counting down.
TGTCTGCAAGGACTGTAAAAGAATGAACAGTGAGGATGGCCACTGATATGACTAACCAGCAAATTGAAGATACAAAATCAGCATCAGGATATTCTCTGGCATGTGATGAGTCTTGTGATGTAGATGATATTGCACAAGTTGCTCTCATTTGCAGATATGTAATTTTAAAGGACCACAAGAAGAGTTGATTGAACTACTGCAACTCAGGGGACAGACTCGGGTAGAAGATATTGCAACTGCAGTATCTGAATGCTTGCAAATGAAAGAAATAGATATCAACAAAATCATAACCGTTGCTACAGTTAGAGCTCCGTGCATGAGAGGGAGAGAAAAGGGTTTCATTACTTTATTAACAAAAAGTATTAACCATGATGTGATTTCTTTTCACTGCATTATTCACCAAGAAGCCCTCTGTGCACAAACCTTCACAGAAGAAATGTTGAAGGTAATGGAATTAGTAGTTAATATTGTAACACAAATAATGACAAGTAGTCTCAATCACCGACAGTTTTGTGAGTTTCTCCAAGAAGTCACTCATGAATACTCTAATCTTCTTTTGCATAACAAGGTACGGTGGTTATCTAGAGGCAAGGTTCTGATGAGGTTTGCTGCTTGTCTTAATGAAGTAAAGATATGGATGAAAGAGAAGAAACTTGAATATTCTGAGTTATCAAACCCTGATTGGTTACAGAAATTCTACTTCATGCTGGACATGACTTCTCACTTAAACATTTTTTTTTTAAACTCCAAGGAAAGAGCAATACAGGTATTTTGCTCTTGGAAGAAGTGCTTTTGAGCACGAGTTGTCTTTGCTAGAGATACTGAAACTTGAAAATTATTTTACTTCCCGGCATTAAAAGAAATATGTAAACTGCTGAATGTAGCATTGACCTCAAGTTCCTCACAAAAAGTTATTGAGAAAATGACAGTTTCATTTGCTGATCGCTTTCAAGAGTTTAGATAAGAAAAGGCAACCTTGTCATTTTTTATAAAAACGCTTGAAACATATATCACCAAACTGAATTTTTCAGCCTGTCCTCAAACTGACCAAGCTGATTTTGAACTTGAATTGCTAGATTTAGAGGACAAAGCGTTGTGGTGTTCAAAATTTACACATCTGGTCCATGAGTTTGAAAATATTGAGAGGCAAACATCAGCCCTGTCACTAATGGTCTGAAATAAGTCAGCTCAAAAAACAAGATCAGATCATATTTGATGTTTGGAACTGTTTACCCGACAGCTATGTTCAGCTGAAGAAATTTGCATTTAGGTTCTTTCAATTTTTGGATCAACATATTTTTGTGAACAATTATTTTCCAACAGGAATTACATCAAAAGCAAATTAAAAAGCCAATTGAATGAGGTGGGTCTCAAGTCATGCTTTAAAATGAAAACAAAAGATTATTCACCAAATATTGACCAACTTTGCAAGAAAATCCAACAGTAAAAGTCTCATTAAATTATAAATCTTACTTTTCATTTGTATATTTTATGTTATTATTATGTTACATCTTATCTGAATATTTAAACTAACCAGAACTAAGGGTGTTTTATGTTTGGACATGCGCCCTAATATTTTTTTTTTTTTCCTTAACCAGCAGCACTTGGGCTTTCAGCCCTTCGGCCCAATGACATGTCATTGCGAGGCTGGGGAACCTGAGGACTTTCCTTCCAACCCGGTCAGGAGCTTCGCTCCTTCCCATCCACAGAGGGTTTATCACAGGAGCCGTTCAGGCTATTCAGTCAAATTTCCGGCCGTAAACATTTCTTCAAACGCCGACGCCCGGGTTTGAACCATGAACACCTGGTCGCCAGTACAACGCCGAAGCCATTACACCAGCGCGGCTCCCAAGCGCCCTAATATAACCGACTAGGTTGAACAGGACGCGCCTCGCCAAAACGAGGCAAAAGTTTTACATTAAAAAAAAAATCTGAATATTTGTTACTGAAAAAAATTGTATTACCTATTGAGTATTAAAATACCACTTGAAAAATTGTGATTTTATATATATATATATATATATATATATATATATATATATATATATATATATATATATATATATATATATATATATATATATATATATATATATATATATATATATATATATATATATATATATAATTGAACAAGGAATACCATGTGATTTTTTTTTTCATGGGGCTCTTCAATGTTTTAAAATGGAGACAAAATTAAATATGTGGCTCTTTGTCATGGAAAGTTTCCCGACCCCTGGGTCAGGGTAAGAATTACGTTTCATATTTTCTCTTCTGTCCCTTATAGAGCAATGAACCACCACTGCAGATGGTATACCTACATCATTATAGCATTTACTTGCTATCTGCAGCGGTAGTTTATGTAGAAATTAGGTTTACACGATGAGTTTGCCAGCCCTATGTACAACCAGTTATTAGTTGCCTCTTACGATTTGCGTGAGGGAGTAATAGTTATATTCTTTCTTGTCTCCTCGGAGGCCCCCGAGTACTACACGGGGAAAGTGAGTTACGCTACATGTGAAATAATGGACGCTTTTTTGGTAGCTGTCCCCTAATAATCAAGTTAACACGTCAAGGTAGTCCAATAGTAGATACTGCCGTAGAGGCATACAGTGTTACAGACTTCACTATACTAGGTCCAGTTTTAATTAATTAGGTGGGGGTGATCAGTTTCCGTCCTCGCTGCCTTTTCCTTATCTAACTCAACAGCAGAGGCAGGTACCCCATTTACAGTTGGGCAGACTGGAGTGGGGCACTACCAGGTTTCGAACCAAGTAACGTCAGGGCGAGACAACCCCTTTAATGGGTCGTCCACAAATGACGTCACATTTTTGCAAACCCTCCTTCACCTATCGTAACAATTCGTCATAAAATTGTAGACCCCCTTCCTCTCAACGCGTGACGGCATATGTGGACGACCCCGAAACATTCTGGAAATCATGAAGTACAATCATAAATTAATGAATATATAAACTACTGCCCGTAAATGGTTAAAAGACGCTACAAAAGCCAAGATCATATTCGTGATTACAACAAGGATATGACTTTAAGGTTTATATATAAACTAGCAATAACCCGTCAATAATGACGAATGCGAAAAGCTTCTGCAGCGCGTTAATATTCATGCTCTTCTGCAGACTGATTTGCTCGTTGTGACTGACGCTGTGCTTGTCTTTGTGCCGCTTCATGTTGTCGTCGTATTGCTGATTCTTCTAGAGTCTCGCTTGCTCGTTGTGACTGACGCGATCGTCTCTTCCTCTTAGCATCTGCAGCTCCTTTTGCAGCCATGTTATCATTTTGATCCATAATAATAAGTCTACAATACTTTAAATTAAAATTGTGTCTTGAATAAACAATCAAAAACTTACATTTTAAGGTTATTTTTAACAAAATGAAGAGTTAAATCCGTTTCCGGAATGAAACTGGGACCTACAGCGACTTTTCTTCGTTGAGTGTTACTATTTTCGGGAGAGTACATATAAGAGAAACAATACAATTAATGTCTAACTTTCAACCAGTTGCATCCCTTAAATGTGACCGGCGTACAAACGGCGAGAATTATTATCTGTAGATAGATATATATACCTGTATGAACACGGTAATGAACTTTCAGATGGCTCCGCTCAACTGTAGAGTAGTCGCACTGCTGACATTTGAACGGCTTCACACCTAGACATAAAACAAGTACAGAACAATCAAAACTTGGTTGTCATGATGATTTAAAATCACGCAGATTAATCAAAACTTGATTGTCATGAAGATTTAAAATCACTCAGAATAATCAAAACCTGATTGTCATGAAGATCTAAAATCACTCAGAATAACCAAAACCTTGTTGTCATTACGATTTAAATCACTCAGAATAATCAAAACTTGGTTGTCATGAAAATTTAAAATCACTCAGAATAATCAAAACTTGGTTCTTAAGAAGATTTTAAATAACTCAGAATAATCAAAACTTGGTTGACATGAAGATTTAAAATCACTCAGAATAATCAAAACTTGATTGTCATGAAGATTTAAAATCACTCAGAATAATCAAAACTTGATTGTCATGAAGATTTAAAATCACTTAGGATAACCAAAAGCTTGCTGTCATGAAGATTTAAAATCACTTAGAATACTCAAAACTTGGTTGTCATGAAGATTTAAAGTCACTCAGAATAATCTATACGTGGCTATCTTGATGATATAAATCACTATTAGTTATTAACATACACAAGTGAAACTTTTCTTGCGTTAAAATCGAATTTCCTGGTGCTTGGTTACAGAAAGGGCTCATGATTGATTCATTCATTGATGATATTTTAGCTCCCCACAGAACACAGATCGTCAGCGAGCTCGTGCTTAATCTTCCTGTCACGTGCTATCATCTCATAGTCTGTCCATGTCATCGTCATCCCTTTCATATATGTCACCAGTTCTCTTCTCCGAGTGGTTTATTGGTATCCCTCTATCTGTCTTATCTTGGCGATTCCGCAACATGGATGCCTTGTAATTCTATCAGCAGGTTTCCTCAATGTGTGTCCTGTCACATGTACAATACCCAACCTACCCTTCGTCCTGTACTGTTCTCATTCTTCTATCATTTATTAGACACAGCATTAAGGTCTTTGTCTTGTGTAATTTGACCATTTATTAGACACACTATTAAGGTCTTTGTCTTGTGTAATTTGACCATTTATTAGACACACTATTAAGGTCTTTGTCTTGTGTAATTTGACCATTTATTAGACACACTATTAAGGTCTTTGTCTTGTGTAATTTGACCATTTATTAGACACACTATTAAGGTCTTTGTCTTGTGTAATTTGACCATTTATTAGACACACTATTAAGGTCTTTGTCTTGTGTAATTTGACCATTTATTAGACACACTATTAAGGTCTTTGTCTTGTGTAATTTGACCATTTATTAGACACACTATTAAGGTCTTTGTCTTGTGTAATTTGACCTATACTGTAAAATAGGGGACCACAGAAGTGATTGCATCATTAATTACGCTTGATCGCCCTAGCTACACTTGCAGTGTTGCGTGTGGGAAATCACACAAATGATCCCTGTCCGCGAAGCACTATTTTTATGGTGGCTAGTTGGTAGGCCGGATAGTGGGATTCCCTTCCGTAGCTAGGCGGTGTTGCCGTTCGGATGGTCATGGGTTCGATTCCCCGGCGAGCCTATCACTTCTGTTGTTTTTCTGTTGTCTAGTTTTCTACTTCTTTATTTCTCACGAGTGCTTGAAACATACCTTAATGTGTGTGTAATATTTATTTATTTGTCCTATCATCACTCACGGTAACATAAACATATCATTTAACGAGAACAACAGCTGTACAAAAATGCGAGTGCAACAAGAGGCTGTTTATTGGATAGGACACACGTTGAGGAAGTCAGTTTACAGCATTACATGTCAGTCCTTGCTCTGGAATGGCCACTGTAAGAGATAAAGAGTGAGACAAAAGAAGAGGGGAATTAGACTTAGAGCTATAGGCATAAAATATATTTCAGAAGAAAAAAAGCAAATTATATACTCTGGTAGTAATGATAATCGTCACACAGAGGGAGTAGCCATCCTAATGACACAGAAAGCAGCAGCATCGCTTATCAGCTGGGTACCTATCAATGAGAGGCTAATATTAGCTAGATTTCAGACACGATTTTTCAAGCTCTCAATTGTACAATGTTATGCACCAACTAACGACGCTCTTGATACCACAAAAGATGACTTCTATGAAGCACTTCTAAGTACCATCAACACAATACCCAAGCATGACATAATAGCAGTCATGGGTGATTTTAACGCCAAAGTAGGTGACAACAACGATGGAGTACAAAGATATCTCGGTACTCATGGCATAGGCTGTATGAATCAAAATGGCGAAAGACTTCTAGAACTTTGTGAAATATCAAACCTCGTTGTGGCAGACACCATCTTTCCACATAAGAATATCCACAAGATAACATGGAATTCACCTGATGGCAGAACTAAGAACCAGATAGATCACTTCTGCATAAGCGCTAAATTTCGCTCATCAGTTCAAGACGTCAGAGCATACAGAGGTGCAGAGATCGGAAGCGATCATAACCTCTGCATAGCAAAACTGAGAATTAAACTGAAGAAGTTATACCAACAGAATAAAAATAGAAGAATAGATGTACACAGACTGCAATCAAATGATATAAAGGAGGAATATAATGTCAAAATGAACAACTATTTCGATGCTTTAGGCAAAATTGACAACGATATCACCACCAAGACAATCGATACTAAATGGGAACAACTGAGAACAGCAATGACAGAAGCAGCAGTAGCGACCACCGGTACCTAGTACATAAAAAGAAAAAATGGATGAGAGAAGATACTTGGGATAAAATACAAGAAAGGAAAACAGCAAAACTTAAACTACTAGCGGCAAGTACACATAATGCAGTTGAATCTTGCAAACTAACTTATAACTTGTTAAATAAAGAAGTGAAGACAAAAACTCGAAGAGATAAAAGACATTTCATCAATGAACTGGCCGTAGAAGCTGAAAATGCTGCAAGAACTGGTAATAGTAGGTGCCTTTATCAAATTACAAAACAACTATGTCACCAGCCTACTGCTATGTCACCAGCCTACTGCTATGGAAACACCTGTTAAAGGTAAATTAGGGAATTCAATACCAACAGAAAAAGAACAAATGAAGATATGGGCTGAGCACTTCATGGAGGTGCTAAACAGACCACCACCAACAGTAACACCTGATTTTAATAATGAAACACCCACAACCACCTTGCCAATAACTTGTGATGAATTCACGCTGGACGAGATCAAACAAGCCGTTAAAAGATTAAAAAATTTTAAAGCTGCTGGAGTTGACGAAATTTCAGGGGAAATGATTAAAGCAGTTAATGACAACAACCTCTTGAGAATTTTAGATATTATAAACGAAGTATGGAGAGAAGAACAACCACCACAACAATGGAAAGACAGTATTATTGTAAAGTTACCGAAGAAAGGTGATCTATCAGACTGTAATAACTGGCGTGGTATATCTCTATTATCAGTACCTGGAAAATTATTATGTTGCATTTTGTTAGAAAGACTTAAATTGCATGCTGACGAAAAGATCAGAGAAGAACAAGCGGGTTTCAGGCCGAAACGATCATGTATTGATCAAATATTCACACTAAGAACAATTATAGAAGAATCAGTGGAAAGGCAATCGCCACTTAATTAGTCACCTTCGTCGATTTTCAAAAAGCCTTTGAAAGGTCCACAAATCCGCCCATCATTGTGAAGATACTTACAATCTATGGTTTTCCAACAAAATATGTGAATATAATCAAAGCGCTATATGACAATGCAAGATGTTGTGTTAGAACAAATAAAGGGAATACAGAATGGTTTACAGTAGAAACAGGGGTGAAACAAGGCTGTATTATGTCACCACTACTTTTTGGAATAGCTATTGATTGGGTTATGAGAAACTATACCCACAATGGACCAATTGGATTTAAAATGGACAAATGGAAAATTCCTGGGGGACCTGGATTTCGCAGATGATGTAGCATTCTTAAGTTCAACACCAAGACAATCCCAAGAAGCAATAAATAATTGTGTCATCTCTCGGTTAAAATAGGTCTCCAAATAAATGCCTCTAAAACTAAAGCTATGAACTTTTCTAACGAGACCTTTGATATCATCGTGAACGGGGAAAAACTACAGAAAGTTGAAAGTTTCAATTATTTAGGCAGTAAAATGACTCAGGATGGTGACACAACAAGAGAAATCCATACTAGAATTGCTTTGGCAGCTAGCGCCTTCAATAGATTATCTAACATTTGGAAATTAACGATCATTTGAATATACATACCCAAGCTTCGTCCTGTTTAATTCAAATGTTATCTCAGTGTTAACATACGGCTGTGAGAGTTGAAAATAACAAAATCATTGGAGAACAAGCTGAATACATTCGAGAACAAATGTCTTAGAAAACTCATGAACATCAGTTGGAAAGAATTCAAGACTAATCGACAAATAAGAGAAGACTCTAGGCAGAAATATGTCGCCGACTATATAAGGAAAAGACGATGGTCATATATCGGTCATGTCCTACGAATGCAAAACAACAGAATACCACTACAGGCGCTCACTTGGGTTCCTGAGGGTAAGACAGCATAGGACTACTGAACCTTTAGTATTGAAGAGATGATAATGATGGGGATGATGATGGTGATGATGATGGTGGTGGCGATGGTAATTATGATGGTGATGATAGTGGTGGTGGCGATGGTGATTATGATGGTGATGATGATGATGGTGGTGGTGGCGATGGTGATGAGGATTGTGATGATGTTGATGATATAAAAGACATTGAAAGATATTGAACTGATAGTACAAGGAAAGGAGGACCTGGCGTGTATTTCTCAAAGACCTGAACCCGGCGGTGACTTAACGATACTGATGCATGTTGAATGGTAGTTACTTAACAAGAGACTGTTCACTGAACACACGCGTTTACTACAGTTTCGATTCCCAGTTTCTACTCTTCAAAATAATAGAGGATGAGTCGTTCCTAGATTAACATTACTTATCTTTCTTTTTTATCCCATTCATCCGTCTCTGATTGCGGCAGACGACTTTTGTGAGCAATATAACGATCCACATTTATAAAGGAGGTCAAGGCCTTCACCAGAGGTCAATTAGACCCGCCTTTTAATTAAGTTTCGACCATTCATGACCTGATCAGCTTCAAAATTAATTAGTTTTAGTCGTAGTAGTAGATCCTTCAGTCATAACTGACTATGAAATGCGCCCCTTAGGTGACGGGCCTCAGCTGCGTTTGTTCATGGTCTCCGAATCATTATTTAATGGAGTATTGACTTGGGCGACTGAATCAGCCCTGTTACTGCAAATTAATGAACTCCATTCATAAATATGTAAGATATTTATTCATACTTACTCGAATTACAAATCGAGAAAATTTTAAAAAAAAGTGTCGAAATAAAAAAACCGCCATTATTAAGGATGGGAGCACTTTGTGCGTTGTTTCAAAAGGCGTACAATTTAGTTCCCATTCCAAAAAAAAATGCACCATGAAAGCGATTGCAGCTTTAGTGTGAAATAATGGAACTAACATTTTAGAATGTTCACCCATATACCTAAGTACAACTTATAATATTAAATAACGTGCTTACGACAACGGATAATTTGCTGATATTTTCCGTTGTTGGGCGTGTCTCCTGTGTCGCTTAGTGGCGTCACTGATCTAGGATCTGTTCAAGCTTTGTTCTGGGACGTTTTAAATGTAGGTGGCCGTGAGGAATCTCGCAAAAATATCACAGCAAACGGGGTTTTTTTTCTATCGGTCGCAATATTGTCTATGGGTGGAGATATATATTGTGGAATACATTTAATTTTTAATCAAAGATAAAGAGTCCCAAGATGTAGCCGCTAAAGTTACAGCACAATAAGATAAAAAGATAAAAGTAACAAAAACAAAATGTACAAGAGAGAAGAAAAACAACAAAGCCGATGGTAAAATAAAGAACGAAAATACGGAAACAAACAAGAAACATAAACCAAAAATACCTGTGTGTTTGCTCATGTGTTTCTTCAGGTGAATTCTCTGATTAAACGCCTGGTCACAGCTGTTGCATTTAAACGGCTTTGAGGTAGGATAACGACGCTTCTTCATGGACTTAACGTGCACCCCAGTGATGTCATCAGTGTCTATGGAAACTGGATCAAGGCTTTCGTGTATCAACATACCTAGATGCTCAGAGGCTGACCTTAAATTGAGCAAACAATTTGGGAGACCACGTTTAGTGGCACAGCAGAGACAAATCTCGATGCAAAAATTAGCAGTTGTAACTAAGTCTATGTAAAACAATAGAAAAGGTGATAAGGCGTACAATCATCATGCTTCTTTTATGCTCCCGATGGGGCACGATAGGACCACTGCAGTTGGCGTCCTTCCTCGAAGCCTGCATCCAAGTATTCCATGTCATCTTGCAGTGGTTTTTTTTTTTTTTTTTATCAATTTGCTTTTCGTGATGAGGCTGCCAACCACAACCTAATACGTGTCGACTCCTTCGACATGTCAGAGGGAACCGTGGTTCTGTTATTTCTTTATATCCTCAGAGACTCCAGAAGACCACATACAGTATGAGGAGAGTACATCAGTATCCTCAGCATCTCACTTTTCCCTCCTTATGGAGAATGGAGCCGCCATTGCAGTTTCACCGCCCCCCCCCCCCCCCCCCCCCCCCCCCCCCCCCCCCGAAAGCCTAAAAAAAAGTAAAAACTCCTGCGAATTTGCCAGCCCCATGCACACTGTCACATTAGTCATCTATTACGACATATTCCTTTAGTTTCTGTGACCTTTCAGAGACCTCCTGAAACTACACCGAATTCCATTTGTTGTACATGACGAGGTTGGTAGCACCAAGCTTAGTTAGTAGTTTATTTCGACTTGCCTGAGGCAACAGTAGTTCTAATCGTCCTTTGACTCCTCAGAGACACCCCAGAACTAAACCGAGGAATATACAAGAGCAAATGTACGAGTGGAGTAGGAAATTCCGAAACGGCGTGAGTTCTGTGACAGACTGTTCTCGACCGGATCAGGCACACCGAGTATTGACCCCAATTCTGTTTCAATTCTTGAGTAAGCTGCCGTTGCACTCACCTTGCAGAGACTTTGTGGAACTGGAGCATATCATGGATGGTGTGGTGTGCTGAACCTTGACTGATGTCCAGAAGTGCGGCTTTTTCATTCACAGTCACTCGGCGATTTTCCATAGTGCGTTCAACTGCTGCTATCGATGTGCGGTTTTGGCAACTGAGTTGTTGATTTTGGGGCAAAGGGAGTTAATTCTTCTATTACGCCCCTTAAGAAAAGGTCGTGGATTTAGTTTGTAGATTGGCGGGTGTCGCAAATTATGGTTTTATAATTTTGCATACGCTAGTAGAGGTAACCTAGGCAGAGAAGTGTTCACGGCATATAGACTTATTTAGCAAAGGGAAATTAATTATTATTACGTCCCTTGAGGATTTTAAGTGAGTAGAACAGTGCGAACGAATTATGTTGGCACTGGATTTTGGGGAAGTGAGTGAACGAAACATACCTTTATGTTTGAAGAAATTTTCAAACAGATACAGGAAATACCAGGACTGAACATCAGTGGAAGGTCAATAAACAACCTTAGATATGCAGATGATACCGTGTTGTTAGCTGAAAGCGAACAGGAGTTACAAGAACTAGTGAAGCAAGTGAACAGTATAAGTCATGAATATGGACTGGACATTAATATTGAGAAAACAAAAACTATGATAATTAGCAAAACAGACGATAAACCCACATTAAAGATAAGCGTAAATGGTAAAATCCTGGAACAAGTCAAGAGCTACGTATATCTTGGTCATATAATAACAGAAGATGGCAGATGTGAAACAGAAATCAAGAAGAGAATAGGAATGGCCAAAGCTACATTCACCAACATGAAACATATACTGACATCCAAACAGTTATCTCACAAATTAAAACTGAGAATCATAAAGTGTTATATATATTCTGCATTTCTGTATGGTGCAGAAACATGGACGATGAATAAGCATTTGGAAGAAAGAATTAAGGCTCTTGAAATGTGGATATATAGAAGAATAGGGCGTATCTCATGGAAAGAGATGAAAACAAATAAGGAGGTCCTAGAAAATCTAGGTATGAAAAGAGAACTAAAGAGGGAGGTCAAAGTTCGGCAGCTAAAATACTTTGGCCACATAAAAAGGCATAACACCTTGCAGAAGACCATAACAGAAGGGAGAGTTGAGGGCAAACGTGCAAGGGGAAGACAGCGCTATAAGTGGGAAGATAACATCAAGAGATGGACAGGAAAGAGTCTATCAGAGTGCACCACCAAGACAAGAGACAGAAGATGTTGGAGATCCATTACAGCCAACCTTCGTTGTGGAGATGGCAGCTGGTGATGATGATGATGAGTGAACGATTTTAATCGTAGTGGTAAATCGGCAAATTTAATATAAGCAGTTAGATTTTTTAACGCGCTCAGGTAGGAAAGCAAATTTTGCTGTATTAAAGTTGTGTAGTGGCAAGCGCTGCTTGATGGTTCATTCTGGCGAATAAGCCGCTGAATGTGGTTGGTGCTATGGTCACAGTATTGTATCAAATTATTTGCCGAACCAACAAGACGCTCAAATGCAACCTTTAATAGATGATAGACACGTCTGTGTATTATAAAGACAAGAAAGACAATGTCGCCAGTTCAAGATTGTGTTAACAAGTTGCCAAGACTACAAGACGAACAGGTATGATCTGTTAGATACAGAAACAATAGACAGTAGCTAGGGGCAGCGTGGGACGAGTGAATATTGATACAAATAAACAGCCCTGGTGGTTAGACCAGTCTTATATAGAAAGATACACCAACTAGTTCCACCAGACCTACGTGCCTCATCATGAGTTAAGAAACCAGAAGAGCATAATCTTAGACGAGCTAGAAATCTTAGAGACAGCGTCAGATTGTATAGAAGACAAAATGATGGAGCGAGAGAAGATTTATTTCAAAAGTTGCCTATGAACATTATTATTATGGGAAATGACCCGCCTCAGAGGATAGGTTGGGCATGAATTATGATTTTCCCCTAGTTGTTGACCAAAGCTGTAAATAAACATCATCTTTATTATTTACCGCTGTCCTAGTGCAGTATTTCGCTAGATGTTACTCATCCCATCATCTGTCGTTGTGAAGTAGTGGTTGTCTACGTGGTGTTTTAACGTGAATCATCATCAACGCCTATTTGCCCACTGTGGGATCGAGATACGAACCTCACTGTATACATCATCATCATTATAAGAGTTAGCATATGCCAACGGCAACAAAATGAAGCTTTCCCTAATCGGCGGATCTGTCGTGGCAGTGCCCTTAACTGGCCACCAAGATCTCCAAACATAATCCCTTTAAATTATTGCTTATGGGGTTGGATGAAGGATAAAGTTTACAGGAAAAAGAAGTGGATACGCGACATGAACTACTCACTCGCATAATGGGTGCTATTGACCGCATAATGAAGCGTACAGGTCAACTCAGACGAGAAACACGTCATCTTTTCACACGAGTTGCAAAGTGCATTGATGTTGACGGTGAAATTTTCGAAAATTTATTATAAACTTAATATACTTGTGACCGTGTGGCCAGACAGGTGTAATTTTAGACTGAGTAATAGTTGTCGATCTAGTCTACGGTGTATATTTGTGCTCATGTTGACATTCTCACACGGGAATGGGCGATCTAAACGAAACACCTTTACCATCTGAAAGGAAGACAAACGTGTGGGACGCAGAAGATGTAATGAGAGACGGCCCTTGGTTTTAGACATCTCGGCGCTGTCTGATACCAGAGGAATACAACTTGTTGAGCACAAAACTGTGAGAGGTGTGATTCCAGGCAAGAGATATCGTGGGAATGTAACCACTAGTGGGCGGACCTTGAAATGTGTACGTTTAGGAAGATAATCTTTACTAAATTGTGATCTCATGTCAACCAAACTGAGCATATGACTCTTGATTTGCTCCCTAGAGGGATGGGCGAAGCCTTGCCTGACATTTTGACGTGGCTATCATAAGGTACCGGGGGGTATAGGTAAGATTTAATTGGTGAAAGACTACCCCCAGATAAATACGGATTGACCAAAAACCCTCCAGTGAAACATAAAAACATATCAGTTTAGACAATATCATATTTGAGTTAATAAAACAACATTGAACTATAACTACAAAATAAAAATAAAAACCCCTACCAGTGATAATATAGTATAAAATAAAGGCTAACTAAAGCTTATATAAATGAAACACGTCCTGATATAACCAACAGCTCCGTGTATATGGTAGATGATTGAAAGGGGCGTGCTACAAAGAAAAGTAGCAAACACCCATTAAAAAAAGTAAGATTTAAACTAAAAGAGTTGAATGCTTCAGTTAGAGCTGAGAAGTAGCCAGATCGTCTTCTTGTGCAAAACGCGCCCTCGTACGCTAACCAAGTGAGGTTCGGGCTGTTGCATAGTTGCGTCTGTGCTAAGAGAGCTAACGACATTGAGCTATGCTTACCTATGAGAACATTTTATAATACTTAACATAAAGTAATATTAGACGTTTCAGGTTTAGAAGTTAATGCTTTTTAGCGTTTGTCTACCTATAGTTTGATACAAGCTGATTTGCGATGTTTGTGTTTTCTAGTGTAATTTCATGTATACGAGTCGCTATTTTCAACCGTGAGACTGTGTGTTAAATGTGTAAAGTACTAAGTGATTTTATTAGAGGAATTCTAGTGCCGCATTGCGCTGTATACAAGTTTGTACGTATTACCATTATTATTATTTGTGTAGTGTTAAGTAATAGTTATATTGCATTCTTGTGAGCCGTAAGTGTGGTTAATTTTACATCAGGGATTTTTGTGAGTAGCCTATGCCTATTATGTTTAGTATAGAGCTGTAAGAATATGTACAAGGGGATTGACATAAGTCTTGGGCCTGACCATGAAGGACATGTCACAGAGAGCTGAAATTTTGTATAGTGTTTATTCCTTTTCAATATAGCCACCGTCTGAATTGACACACTTCTACCATCTCTGCTTGACCTTGAAAAGACCTTGGGAGTAGAACACCCTATTTTTCAAATTAAACCAGTCATCACATGCCAGTATAACCTCTTCGTCGCTGTCAAAATGATTTCCATTTAGTTGTTTTTTAAGATTTGGGAATAGAAAAAAAGTCTGATGGAGCCAAATCTGGAGAATATGGTGGGTGTGGAAGAATTTCAATATTCAAATCGTTGGCTGCTAGCTGCATAAGCCGTGCTTTGTGAGAGGGCGCGTTGTCTTGAAGCAAAGGAAGATTCTGAGTGCGCGTTATCCCTCGTTTCCTGGTCACAACCTTTCTTAGTTTGGTGAGAAGATCTGCATAGTACTGTCGATTAACTGTGTTGCCACGAGGCAGATAATCTTTCAAAAGGACACCTTTGCCATCCCAAAAAACAGTCAGCATCACTTTTCCTGCAGATTTCTGCGCTCTCGGCTTGACAGGTGTTGGGGAGCCCGGGGTTTTCCATTGCATGCTGGCAATTTTGGATTCGGGGTCATAATGGTGTACCCAAGTCTCATCTACTGTCACCATGGTCTCCAAAAAAAAATTTTGACTGACACTTTTTGAGCAACTGTTGACAGCAATTTACCCTCGTTTGCTTCTGTTCACGTGTCAACAGTCGCAGAACCCAGCGTGCACACACTTTTCTCATGTTCAGTCTGTTGTGTAAAATTCTACAAACTATTCTTTCATTTAGTTTTACTCTACTAGCTATCTCCACAATTGTCACTTTTCGATCCTGGTCAATGATTTTCTTCACTCTTGTTGCATTTTCATCATTGCACTCTGAGGCTGGTCTACCAGATCTTGGCAGATCAGCAACATTTGAGCGGCCGCACTTAAACTGTTGACACCAGTTTTTTTACCGAAGTATATGAAGGACAAGAATCACGAAACATTGGTTCCATCTCCCTGTGTATTTCTGTAGGTGTTTTTCCCTGAAACATCAGAAATTTTATCACAGCTCTGGCCTCCTTCTTTTCCATTGTTTTGTCAAATCTTTGGAGCAGCAGATCCGGTCAATAGGGTACATTGCGCCGTGCACCGTAGCGGAAAAACCCATTGAAGAAACAAACGCGTACTTCACACATTCAGTGCAAATATGATGAACGTTAAATGTGCCTAGTTTCATCTTCCTCCTGTGACTCCTTCATGGTCAGGCCCAAGACTTATGTCAATCCCCTTGTATATATATATATAATCATTGTAAATTGATTGAAGAATACTTGGGCATATTGACAGCCGTGTTATATGCCACACATGAATGCTTTAAGTAACGTGAAAAGTGCATGAGTAAATCTAACTATAACATATGACGGGCGTACCTGGCGACTCTTGGGAGAATAAACTACTATATCTTGGCGCATCTCCTGGAATAGAAAAAGTTAATAGAAAACACACACTGTAACTGACCTTGATTTAGCAGTAGTCCCAGACGAGTCTGCACAGTTCTCATTTTGGATGTTCAGCCAGTGTTGACTGGGTGGGTTACGATATGTGGAATCCTCTAGCACCGATGCCACAGTTAACGTGGGTCGAACCTTATCTGTGGGATCTAACTTTTCTTGCTTGAAAACTTCAAGAAAGTGTTCCCCAACGGAGAACTGATGCCTGCTGTACTGCTTTTTAAATGACAGGTCATTGTAGTCTTCACCGAGAAAGGTAGTGCTATGGTAAATATTCGATGATGCAGAGTCCGGGAAGCGAAGGCTCCGATCAGATACATTTACAAGACTTAGAGAATTCATGAGGTTATCTTCTAATTGTTTGTTTATACAACCCGTTCGACTAGAGTCCAACACTGAAGACAACGCAGAAGAATCCCCAGAATCAGTAAGACCACTTGGCTCTTCCTCGGATGATGCATTTATCCATGGTGCGGTGTCAGAATTAATATTACTCTTTCCACTGCTAACCACAGATGAAAGATCAAACAACGTCTGAGATGAGGACTTGCTTTTCTCCCCTGGCATTATAAGTCGCGGAGAACAGGGGACAGAATTTATCGACGCGTTTGACCTGGAATTCTTCGCGTGCTTAGAAGAAACTGACGATGTGATTGGATGAAGGGTTAACATTTCAAACTCATCAGGATACAAGTCTGAGGTAACAGATGATCGAATTAGATGGCCAATATTTTGCTCTAATGTTGATTCAGGAATAAACATGGCTACATGGGCATTGGGAGATTCCGTCCGGCTCTCTATTGCTGATACTGGAGAAGAGACCTCATAATTTTCAGATTCATTACTTTTCCTTGTGGCTGTGTCAGTGGATGCTTCCAGTGTAGCCGACTCCAGATCTGGCGGAGCTAAGAATGGAACTTTGTACACAACTGTTGTAGTGTCCGAGTCATTTTTCTGCACATAAAGTTCTTCAGGTTCCTGTGGAAGTGAATCCGTCTGTAAGAGACGTTTCAGCTTTGAATTTCTCTCGAGTTCTTTCTTCTGTGTACTAAGGGACACGCAACACAGTGTGTCTTTTTGGTATTCGGCAGTCACGCATATGGATACGTTTGTGTCGGCTGTTGATTTGTCGACTGTCTGTTCAGAGCGAAACACATTACCAGCTTCGCTATCTTTATCCTCAACACCGCCGTTAAAATTGCTCCCGCTATCGAATGCATCAAAAAGAATATTCAAATTGTTGCTTAGGTCACTGTCGCTTTGTTGTGAGAATAAATATTTCCTTTTCTTTGGTAAAGCTGACCCAGGTCTAGTCATAGGTGTAGATACAATACTGCTGCTAGGTTCCAGTATTATCTCACACTTTTCCTCGCTACATTTGACGCGTGCCTTGCCTAGAGAGTTGGAGCATGTCATGGACAGATCCGTAGGTTGCTCACTGTTGTCACACGCTGATTTCGTCCTAACACCGGGGAAGCAACAGCCGTTATTATCTGTAGCTGTAAACTCTGTCCTGTTGACAGCGGAGTGTGCAGGCGGAGGTCGGATTTCATTATCTGACAGAAACAGCGGACCTTTCTGGAGACAGAGCACCATGTGATGATCTTCCTGGACGTGAAGAAGAAGACCACGCGCGGTCATGAAAACTCGTGAACACGAAGAACACGTCAATGAGGCTGAGGTATCTGGAATAAAGGAATGCACTGTTTCAGTATGATGACAAGGCTGCCTCAACAATCACAAATCATCCATTAGCTTCCTGTACACCAGGGATCGGCAACCTAGGAGCTTTTGGGATCTACTTTAGTAAGACTAAGCCCTCTTAAGATCTACCATACGTGTGTGCGTGTTTGTGTGTATGTGTGTAATTCTTTTTTTTTTTTAATGATGACGGGTAAAGAGGGATATTATGAACCGTACAAAAACAAAAAAAAAGATCGCGTTGCTATTTCAAATAGTTCACGAATATATTTTAGTATCCCGCTCGACAGTTGTCATTGGGATTGCGGAAACAGCACCGTTCATCCCGGGGACATCGCGATTTTAAATGAACCCGGCAGGATAGCTCTAGTCCGAAATTTAGCTTGTTTACAGTTTTCTCTTCCCTCCTCCTCCTCCCAGCGGTCGCTTAAAGATCTACCAAATCATAAACTGGGATCTATCGGTAGATCGAGATCGACTGGCTGCCGACCCCTATTGTAGAGAATAGGCCTTCAACCAATTCACGTCAAGCCTTGCGGGCTATTGCAATCGGGTCAAGGTCTTTGCATGTTTTATTTGTCCCTTTTGGTATATCTCAAATTTTCTTCTCTGTTTTTTTAGATCTCTCTCTCTCTCTCTCTCTCTCTCTCTCTCTCTCTCTCTCTCTCTCTCTCTCTCTCTCTCTCTCTCTCTCTCTCTCTCTCTCTCTCTCTCTCTCTCTCTCTCTCTCTCTCTCTCTCTCACTCTAGTGCTCCTAATTCAGGTATTCCAGAAAAATGACTACCTTGTAATGCTACAAGCTGGTTCACTCAATTTTTTTGTCCTATACATAGATAATGTCTTTCTTCTAAACTTCTTGTTACATTTGTGTTTGTCTGGTTCTAAACCTCTTGTTACATTTGTGTTTGTCTGGTTCTAAACCTCTTGTGACATTTGTGTTATTCTGGTTCTAAACTTCTTGTTACATCTGTGTTTGTCTGGTTCTAAATTTCTTGTTACATTTGTGTTTGTCTCGTTATAAACCTCTTTTTTCCATTTGTGTTTGTCTGGTTCTAAACCTTTTTCCATTTTGTGTTTGTCTGGTTCTAAACCTCTTGTTCCATTTCTGTTTGTCTGGTTCTAAACCTCTTTTTCCATTTCTGTTTGTCTGGTTCTTTCTATCTTGTCATAACATTTCAGTATTTTCAATTAGCCCAAAGAACTTGTGAAGCAAGTAAACAGTGTCGGCCATGAAAATAGGTTTGACAATAATACTGATAAAGCAAAAACTATGACATTAACACTAACAAAACAAAAAGTGGGATTACTGGCAAAACAAACGACATGCCAACTTTAAAAGACTGGGAAGACACTTGAATAAGTCGAACTTTTCTCATATTTTGGACACACAATAACAGAAGATGGCAGATGTCTATCTTGGACACACACACAATAACAGAATAAGGCAGATGTCTATCTTGGACACACACACAATAACAGAATAAGGCAGATGTCTATCTTGGACACACACACAATAACAGAATAAGGCAGATGTCTATCTTGGACACACACACTAACAGAATATGGCAGATGTCTATCTTGGACACACACAATAACAGAATAAGGCAGATGTCTATCTTGGACACACACACAATAACAGAATAAGGCAGATGTCTATCTTGGACACACACAATAACAGAATAAGGCAGATGTCTATCTTGGACACACACACAATAACAGAATAAGGCAGATGTCTATCTTGGACACACACACAATAACAGAATAAGGCAGATGTCTATCTTGGACACACACACACACAATAACAGAATAAGGCAGATGTCTATCTTGGACACACACACAATAACAGAATAAGGCAGATGTCTATCTTGGACACACACACACAATAACAGAATAAGGCAGATGTCTATCTTGGACACACACACAATAACAGAATAAGGCAGATGTCTATCTTGGACACACACACACAATAACAGAATAAGGCAGATGTCTATCTTGGACACACACACAATAACAGAATAAGGCAGATGTCTATCTTGGACACACACACAATAACAGAATAAGGCAGATGTCTATCTTGGACACACACACAATAACAGAATAAGGCAGATGTCTATCTTGGACACACACAATAACAGAATAAGGCAGATGTCTATCTTGGACACACACACAATAACAGAATAAGGCAGATGTCTATCATGGACACACACACACACACACACACAATAACAGAATAAGGCAGATGTCTATCTTGGACACACACACAATAACAGAAGATGGCAGATGTCTATCTTGGACACACACACAATAACAGAAGATGGCAGATGTCTATCTTGGACACACACAATAACAGAAGATGGCAGATGTCTATCTTGGACACACACACACAATAACAGAATAAGGCAGATGTCTATCTTGGACACACACACACAATAACAGAAGATGGCAGATGTCTATCTTGGACACACACACAATAACAGAATAAGGCAGATGTCTATCTTGGACACACACACACTAACAGAATAAGGCAGATGTCTATCTTGGACACACACACACACTAACAG
This sequence comes from Oreohelix idahoensis, assembly GCA_024509875.1. Lineage (NCBI taxonomy): Eukaryota > Metazoa > Mollusca > Gastropoda > Stylommatophora > Oreohelicidae > Oreohelix > Oreohelix idahoensis. Next base: position 21,379 of record JAMPIV010023178.1, on the reverse strand, counting down.
AATAAGGCAGATGTCTATCTTGGACACACACACACAATAACAGAATAAGGCAGATGTCTATCTTGGACACACACACAATAACAGAATAAGGCAGATGTCTATCTTGGACACACACAATAACAGAATAAGGCAGATGTCTATCTTGGACACACACACACACAATAACAGAAGATGGCAGATGTCTATCTTGGACACACACACACACAATAACAGAAGATGGCAGATGTCTATCTTGGACACACACAATAACAGAAGATGGCAGATGTCTATCTTGGACACACACACAATAACAGAAGATGGCAGATGTCTATCTTGGACACACACACACACAATAACAGAAGATGGCAGATGTCTATCTTGGACACACACACAATAACAGAATAAGGCAGATGTCTATCTTGGACACACACAATAACAGAATAAGGCAGATGTCTATCTTGGACACACACACAATAACAGAATAAGGCAGATGTCTATCTTGGACACACACACACAATAACAGAATAAGGCAGATGTCTATCTTGGACACACACACACAATAACAGAATAAGGCAGATGTCTATCTTGGACACACACAATAACAGAATAAGGCAGATGTCTATCTTGGACACACACACAATAACAGAATAAGGCAGATGTCTATCTTGGACACACACACAATAACAGAATAAGGCAGATGTCTATCTTGGACACACACACACAATAACAGAATAAGGCAGATGTCTATCTTGGACACACACACAATAACAGAATAAGGCAGATGTCTATCTTGGACACACACACAATAACAGAATAAGGCAGATGTCTATCTTGGACACACACACAATAACAGAATAAGGCAGATGTCTATCTTGGACACACACACACAATAACAGAAGATGGCAGATGTCTATCTTGGACACACACACAATAACAGAATAAGGCAGATGTCTATCTTGGACACACACACACAATAACAGAATATGGCAGATGTCTATCTTGGACACACACATAATAACAGAATAAGGCAGATGTCTATCTTGGACACACACACAATAACAGAATAAGGCAGATGTCTATCTTGGACACACACACTAACAGAATAAGGCAGATGTCTATCTTGGACACACACACTAACAGAATAAGGCAGATGTCTATCTTGGACACACACACACACACACACAATAACAGAAGATGGCAGATGTCTATCTTGGACACACACACAATAACAGAATAAGGCAGATGTCTATCTTGGACACACACAATAACAGAAGATGGCAGATGTCTATCTTGGACACACACACAATAACAGAAGATGGCAGATGTCTATCTTGGACACACACACACAATAACAGAATAAGGCAGATGTCTATCTTGGACACACACACAATAACAGAATAAGGCAGATGTCTATCTTGGACACACACACACACACACAATAACAGAATAAGGCAGATGTCTATCTTGGACACACACACACACAATAACAGAAGATGGCAGATGTCTATCTTGGACACACACACACACAATAACAGAAGATGGCAGATGTCTATCTTGGACACACACACACACAATAACAGAAGATGGCAGATGTCTATCTTGGACACACACACACAATAACAGAAGATGGCAGATGTCTATCTTGGACACACACACACAATAACAGAAGATGGCAGATGTCTATCATGGACACACACACACACAATAACAGAAGATGGCAGATGTCTATCTTGGACACACACACACAATAACAGAAGATGGCAGATGTCTATCTTGGACACACACACACACAATAACAGAAGATGGCAGATGTCTATCATGGACACACACACACACACACACAATAACAGAAGATGGCAGATGTCTATCTTGTACACACACACACAATAACAGAAGATGGCAGATGTCTATCTTGGACACACACACACAATAACAGAAGATGGCAGATGTCTATCATGGACACACACACACAATAACAGAAGATGGCAGATGTCTATCTTGGACACACACACACACACACACAATAACAGAAGATGGCAGATGTCTATCTTGGACACACACACACACACACACAATAACAGAAGATGGCAGATGTCTATCATGGACACACACACACACACACACACACAATAACAGAAGATGGCAGATGTCTATCATGGACACACACACACACAATAACAGAAGATGGCAGATGTCTATCATGGACACACACACACACACACACACACACAATAACAGAAGATGGCAGATGTCTATCATGGACACACACACACACAATAACAGAAGATGGCAGATGTCTATCATGGACACACACACACACACACACAATAACAGAAGATGGCAGATGTCTATCTTGGACACACACACACACACACACAATAACAGAAGATGACAGATGTCTATCATGGACACACACACACACACACAATAACAGAAGATGACAGATGTCTATCATGGACACACACACACACACAATAACAGAAGATGACAGATGTCTATCATGGACACACACACACACACACACAATAACAGAAGATGGCAGATGTCTATCATGGACACACACACACACAATAACAGAAGATGGCAGATGTCTATCATGGACACACACACACAATAACAGAAGATGGCAGATGTCTATCATGGACACACACACACACACACACAATAACAGAAGATGACAGATGTCTATCATGGACACACACACACACACACAATAACAGAAGATGACAGATGTCTATCATGGACACACACACACACACACAATAACAGAAGATGGCAGATGTCTATCATGGACACACACACACACACAATAACAGAAGATGGCAGATGTCTATCATGGACACACACACACACACACAATAACAGAAGATGGCAGATGTCTATCATGGACACACACACACACACAATAACAGAAGATGGCAGATGTCTATCATGGACACACACACACACACACAATAACAGAAGATGGCAGATGTCTATCTTGGACACACACACACACACAATAACAGAAGATGGCAGATGTCTATCATGGACACACACACACACACAATAACAGAAGATGGCAGATGTCTATCTTGGACACACACACACACACAATAACAGAAGATGGCAGATGTCTATCTAGGACACACACACACACACAATAACAGAAGATGGCAGATGTCTATCTAGGACACACACACACACAATAACAGAAGATGGCAGATGTCTATCTAGGACACACACACACACAATAACAGAAGATGGCAGATGTCTATCTAGGACACACACACACACACAATAACAGAAGATGGCAGATGTCTATCATGGACACACACACACACACACAATAACAGAAGATGGCAGATGTCTATCATGGACACACACACACACACACAATAACAGAAGATGGCAGATGTCTATCTAGGACACACACACACACACACAATAACAGAAGATGGCAGATGTCTATCTAGGACACACACACACACAATAACAGAAGATGGCAGATGTCTATCTAGGACACACACACACACACACAATAACAGAAGATGGCAGATGTCTATCTAGGACACACACACACACACACAATAACAGAAGATGGCAGATGTCTATCTAGGACACACACACACACAATAACAGAAGATGGCAGATGTCTATCTAGGACACACAGAAGATGGCAGATGTCTATCATGGACACACACACACAATAACAGAAGATGGCAGATGTCTATCATGGACACACACACACACACACACAATAACAGAAGATGGCAGATGTCTATCATGGACACACACACACACAATAACAGAAGATGGCAGATGTCTATCTAGGACACACACACACACACACAATAACAGAAGATGGCAGATGTCTATCATGGACACACACACACACACACACAATAACAGAAGATGGCAGATGTCTATCTTGGACACACACACACACACACACAATAACAGAAGATGGCAGATGTCTATCTTGGACACACACACACACACACACAATAACAGAAGATGGCAGATGTCTATCTTGGACACACACACACACACAATAACAGAAGATGGCAGATGTCTATCTTGGACACACACACACACACACACACACAATAACAGAAGATGGCAGATGTCTATCTAGGACACACACACACACACACACAATAACAGAAGATGGCAGATGTCTATCTAGGACACACACACACACACACACACACAATAACAGAAGATGGCAGATGTCTATCTTGGACACACACACACACACACACAATAACAGAAGATGGCAGATGTCTATCATGGACACACACACACACAATAACAGAAGATGGCAGATGTCTATCATGGACACACACACACACACACAATAACAGAAGATGGCAGATGTCTATCTTGGACACACACACACACACAATAACAGAAGATGGCAGATGTCTATCATGGACACACACACACACACAATAACAGAAGATGGCAGATGTCTATCATGGACACACACACACACACACACACAATAACAGAAGATGGCAGATGTCTATCATGGACACACACACACACACACACACACACACACACACACACACACACACACACAATAACAGAAGATGGCAGATGTCTATCATGGACACACACACACACACACACACACACAATAACAGAAGATGGGGATGTCAGTCTTATTGTGTGTAGGGGTGGTGGTGGGGGATCTTGCCATCTGTTATGGGTGTGGGTGTGTGTGTCCAATAGACATCTGCCCATCTTCTGTTATTGTGTGAGTGTGTGTGTTGGTGGGGGGATAGACATGTGGGGGGGGGGTGGTGTTTATTGTGGGTGTTGGGGTGTGTGTCCATGTTGGACATTCTGCGTATCTTCTGGGGGGGGGGGGTGTGTTTGGGGGGTTGGGGGGGGGGGACATTGGGGGGGGGTTGTTTTGTGGGTGTGTGTGTGGTGTCCAATGATAGACATCTGCCATGGGGGTGGTATTGTGTGTGTGTGTTCCACAAGGGGGGGGGGGTGTGGGGGTGCCATAATATTCTGGGGTGTGTGGGGTGTGTGGGTGGGGTGGGGATAGACATTTGGTCTTCTGGTTATTTTTGTGTGTGTGATAGGGGGTGTGGGGGTGTTATTGTGTGTGTGTGTGTGTCCATGATAGGGGGGGTGGGGTTCTTCTGTTATTGTGTGTGTATGGTTGGTGGTCCAAGATTAGACATGGTGCCATCTTGTTGGGTTGTGGGTGTGTGTGGGGGTGTGGGGGATAGACATCTGGGGGGGGTTTGTTATTGGGGGGGGGTGTGTGTGGTGGGGGGTTGGGGGGGGGTGGTGGGGATTTCTGTTATTTGTGGGTGTGGGGATAGACATCTGCCATCTTCTGGGGGGTTGGGTGTGTGTGGGGTGGTTGTAGGTTCTGGGGGGGGGGGGGGGGTGGGGGGTGTGGGGGGGTTTTTGGTGTGGGTGTGGGGGGTGGTTGGTCTGCCATCTTCTGTTTTCTTGTGTGTGGGTGGTGTGTGTCCATGATAGACATCTGCCATCTTTCTGGTTATTGTGTGTGTGGGTGTGGGTGTTAAGATTGGGGGGGTGGTTGTCCATGGACCAAACACCTCACCACATCTGCCTGTTTTTTTTGTGGGTGTTGGTGTGTGTTTTGTGTTGATAGACATTTGGGGTTTTTGTTATTGGGTGGGGTGTGTGTGTGTCCCACTTTGATAGACATCTGCCATTTCTGTTATTGGTGTGGATGTGTGTGTGTGTCCATGGGGTTCTGCCATTTTCTGGGGTTGGGTGTGTGGGTTGTGTCCAAGATAGACATTTGCCATCTTCTGTTATTGTGTGTGGGGTGTGTGGGGTGTTCAAGGATTTTGGGGTCTTTGTGGGGTTGCCATCTTCAAATGTTTAGGGTGTGTGGGGTGGGTGTGTGGGGTGTCTGTTTATGATTAGACATGGTGCCATCTTCTGTTATTGTTGGGGGGTGTGTGTTTTTAGGTGGGTAGACATCTGCCATTTTGTTATTGTGTGTTGTGTGTGTGTCCAATTGGGTTGGGGGCCATCTTTGTTATTGTGGTGTGGTGTGTTAGGGGGTGTTATTGGTTTGTGGTGGGGTGGGGTCAAGATAGGTATCTGGGGGGAGTTTTTGTTGGGGTGTGTGTGTGTCCAAGGGGTAGACATCTGCCATTTTGGGTTGTGTGTGTGGGTGTCCATGATAGACATTGGAAGGGGATTTTTTTGTTATTGTTGGGTGTGTGTGAATGTCCATGATAGACATCTGCCATTTATTGTTTTTTGTGTTTTGTTGTAGTGTCTTTGTGTTTTGTGGGTGATTGGGGGTGACATGGGTGCCATGTGGTGATAGGTGGGTTTTCTGTTGGTGTGTGTGTGTTTTAGATTTTTGATCTGGGGGTGTATTGTTGTAGTTTTTAGTGTGTGTGGGTTTGATTTTTAGACATCTGCCCTTTGTTTGTTGTGTGTGTTGTGTTGTTTGTGGGGTTTTTGTGGGTGTTGATAGGCCATCATTTTTATTTTAATGTGTCCACAGTAGACATCTGCCATTGGGTGGGGGTGTTTTGTGTGTGTGGTGTTTTTGACTTGGTTTGTGTTTGTTGTTGTGTGTCCAAAATTAGACATTGTGCCATCTTCTGTTATTGTGTTTGTGTGTGTGTTGTCCATTGATAGACATCATGTAGTATGTTGGCTGTTATTGTGTGTGTGGTGGTCCAAGGGTGGACATCTGCCATCTTATGGGGTTATTGTGGTGTGTGTGTGGGGGTGTGATAAGGGGATTTGGTATCTGCCATCTTCTGTTTTTTTTGTTGTTGTGTGGTGTCCAAGATAGGGGTTGGTCTGTTTCTTTTGAGATTCATTTTGTGTGTGTGTTTTGGGGTTTGATAGACATTTGGGGGGGTGTGTGTTATTGTGTTGTGTGGTGTTTGTTTGTAATGGTGACATTTTTTGTTTAGTGTTATTGTTGGGGAGTGTGTGTGTCCCAGGATAGAACATCTGTTTTTTCTATGTTAGTTGGTGGTGGGTGTCCCCAAGATAGACCCCTGCCATTGTGGTTATTTTGTTTTTTGGAACCACTTTTTGTTTTGTGTTTGGGTAGACATTTGGGGGTATTTCTGGGGTAAATGGTTGTCGTTGTGTCCAGATAACATTGCCTTTTTGTGTTGTTATTGTGTGTTGTGTGTCCATGATAGACATGTGCCAATTTGTTTGTGTTGTGTTTTGTGTGTGTGTGGGTCTAAGTTGTTACATTGCCATTTTGTTTTTGGTGGGCGTTTGGTGTTTAGATAGGTGTTTTTTGTGTTCCAAGATAGACATCTGCCATCTTCTGTTATTGTGGGGTTGGGTTGTGTCCAAATAGACATCTGCCATTTTTCTGTTATTGGGTGTGTTGTGGGTGAAGTTAGAAGGTGTGATGTGTCTATTGCATCATGCCTTATTCTGTTATTGTGGGGGGGGTTGGTGGGGGGGAAAGATAGACATGGGCCATCAAAAGTTATTGTGATGGGTGTGTGTCCAGATAGAACATCTGCCATTTTCTGTTATTGGGTTGTGTTGTGTACCATGGGTTAGACATCTGGGGGGTGGTTCTGTTATTGTGGGGTTGGGGTTGGGGTGTTATTTTATGTTTTTGGTGTGTCCATGTGAAGGTTATCTGCCATTTTTTGGATGGGGGGGGTTGGTGTGGGGTGTGTGTGTGTCCTGTTGTTCTGCCTCATTTGTTATGTTGGTGTTGTTGGGTTGTGTCCAAGATAAACATCTGGGGGGGTCTGGGGGGTGTGTGGGGAAATCTGTTGGGGGTTATTTGTGTTGTGGGTGGGGATAGGGGTGCAACCATTATGGGTTATTGTGTGTGTGTTGGTTGGGGGGGTGGTGGTCCAAGATAGGGGCTGCCTTTGTTTTGTTATTGGTGTTGTTGTCCAAGATGTGGATCTGCCATCTGGTTTTGGGTTTGTGGTGTGTCTGGAGATAGACATCTGGTTTCTTGTTATTGTGTGGGTGGGGTGTCCATTTAGACATCTGCCATTGTTTATTTGTTGGTGTGTGGTGTGTCTTTGTTGGGTGACATGGTGTGGTTGGGGTGTGGGGGGTGGACATTCCTGGTTTGACATGGGGGGTTTTGGTGGGGTGTGGGGTTGACGTTAAGGGTGGTCCTGTGTGTTCTTTATGTGTTGTGTGTGGGTGTGTGAGGATGAGATTGCCATTTGGTGTTGATTGGGGTGGTGTCTGCATTGGGGTGTTTTTTATGTGGGGGGGTAGACATGGGTGCCTTATTGGGTATTGGGGTTTTTGTGGGTGTGTGTGGATTTGGGGGGGGGGGTTGGGTGGTGTTGGGTGGGTTGGGGGGTTTTGTGGTGTCCAAGAATAAAACATACTTGTGGTGGTTGTTGGGGGGTGGGGTGGTGTGGTGTGGGTGTGTGTCCAAGATTGACTGGTTGGGTGGGGGATAGGTCTGCCTGGGTGTTTTGGGTGGGGGGTGGGGTTTTTGTGGGGGACTGGTCTGGGGGTTTTTGTTTTTGTGTGGGTGTGGGTCCAAGGTAGGGGGGGGGGTGTGTGGGGGGTGGGGGTTAGTATTGTTGGACATGTGGGGGGAGGGTGTTTGTGTGTGGGGACATTGGTCTCATGGTTTTTTTTGGGTGTGTGGGGGGGGAATAGACATTGCCATTGTTATTGTTGTGTGTGGGGAAGATTGTGTTAGTTATGTTTGTGTGTGTGTCAAGGTAGACATCTGGGGGGGTTATTGGTGTGGTTTGTGGGTCCAAGACTAGGGACATCTTCAAAGCCCTCTTTCTGTTATTGTGTGTTGGGATAGACATTGTGGGGGGTTTCTGGGGGATTGTGATTTGTGGTGTGTGTCCAATGTAGATTGGGGTCTGCCATATTCTGTTTTTGTTGTGTGTGTGTCCCATAGACATCTTGCCATTGGGGTTATTGTTGTGGGGTGGGGCTGGCCTATTACGGTTTGTTGGGCTGGTCCAATGATTATCTGGCTCTTCATAGTTTGGGGGGGTGTGTGTCCAAGATAGACATCTGCCAATTTGTTATTGGTTTGTGTGGTTGGTTAGACATCTGCCTTATTCTGGGGGGGTTGTGGTTTGTTTAGACATCTTATTTCTGTTAATGTGTGTGAACGGGTTAAGATAAGAATCTGGGGTATTTGTTAGGGGTGTGTAAGATAGGCATGTTTTATTCTGGGTTATTGTGTGTGTGTCCAAGATTGACATCTAGGTTTGCCTTATTCTGTTATTGACTGTGATGTGGGGTGTCCAGATAAGACATTGGGGGTTATTGTGGTTATGGGGGTCTGAAGTGGGGTATCTGGGTTGTGTGGTGTTGAAGATAGACATCTTGGATTCTTATTCTGTTAGTGTTTTGTGTCCATAGATAGACATGCTGTTTTTTTTCTGATCTGTTGGATACTGGAGGGTGAGGGGTGTCCATGGGGGGAGTGACATGCTGCCTTATTTGTTATTGGTTTTGTGTTTAAGTGAGGGTGATCCCAGGCTGTTGGAACTGTTGTACTGGGGATTAATGGGTTGTTAAAGGCAAGATTTGTTGTTTAGTGTGTGTGTCCAAGGATAGACATCTGCCTTATTCTGTTAGGTGTGGGTGGGTTGAAGATAGACATCTGCCATTCTGTTAGTGTGTGTGTGTCGCCATCTGTTTTTGTTGTTCGTGTGGACAAAGGGGAGACATCCCCCCTTATTCTGTTATGTGTGGGTCCCAACGATAGACATCTGTCTTATTCTGTTATTGTTTGTGTTCCAAGATAGACATCTTAGTCTTTTTGTTATTGTGTTTTGTGGTCCAAGATAGACATGTTTTTCTGTGCCACGTTGTTGGAGTGGTGTGGGGGAAGATAGGTATGGATCTGCCTTAATTCTGTTATTGGGTGTGTCCTATGATAGACATCTGCCTTAGATCAAATGTGTATGTGTAAAAGTGTGTCCTAGAGTAGACATCTGGGGGGATTCTGTTTTGGTGTGTGGTGTCCAAGATAGACATCTGCCTTATGGGGTTATTGTGGGTGTGGATCCAAGATTAGGTGGCATACTGGTAGAAATTCAGGTGGGGGTGCGGATTGGTGGTGCGATTTTGGAACTTGTGTGTGTTTGATTGATGTTGGTGTGTTTTGGGATTGTTGTGTGGGGGAAGATAGACATCTGCCATTTCTGTTATTGTAGTGTTCCGGGGGGAGAAAAGTTCGAGGGGGGGGGGTTCAAGGGTGTCTTCCCAGTCTTTTTAAAGTTGAGGCATGTCGTTTGTTTTGCCAGTAATCCCACTTTTTGTTTTGTTCAGTGTTAATGTCATAGTTTTTTTTCTCTTTATCAGTATTAGATTGTCAAAAATATCTATTTTTCATGGCCGACACTGGATGTAGCCCGGTGGTACTTGCACTCACAAGTTCTTTGGGCTAATTGAAAATACTGAATGTTATGACAAGATAGAAAGAACCAGACAAACAGAAATGGAAAAAAGAGGTTTAGAAACCATTTGTGAAATGGAACAAGAGCGTTTTTCCAGAAAAAAACAACATGATGAAAAAAAGAAACCAGACAAATGCCTGAAATGGAAAAAAGAGGTTTATAACGAGACAAAACACAAAAATGTGTAATTGTTGAAAGAAATTTAGGAACCAGACAAACACAGAATGTAAAAGTAATTGAAATAAATTTAGAACCAGAATAACCCTTCTACTCACTAGGTCAATTTGTCCCAAGAGGTTTAGAACCAGATCCAAACACAAATGTAAGGGACATGATTTTAGAACACAGATCAAACACAATGGTAACAAGTAGTTTAGAAGGGAAAAGACTGCACGTTATTGCTATGTATAGTTGAGGAGCAAAAAATTGATAAAGATAATCCGTGGAAGGAAACCAGCTTTGTAGACATTAAAAGGTAGTGGAAAGGTTTCTGGAAAATACTCTGGAATTAAGCATATAGAGAGAGAGAGAGGAGAGAGAGGAGAGAGAAAAGAAGAGAAGAATGAAGAAGAGTAGAAATGATGAAGAGAGATGAGAAGAGAAAGAGGGAATGGAGAGGAGATGAGAGAGAGAGAGAAAGGATATGAAATTGAGGGTCTTCTCAGTTTCCGAGAGATCTAAAATCTAAAAACAGAGAAGAAAATTTTTGAGATATACGAAAAGGGACAAATAAAACATGCAAAGACCTTGACCCGATTGCAATAGCCCGCAAGGCTTGTACGTGAAAGTGGTTGAAGGGCCTATTCTCTACAATAGGGGTCGGCAGCCAGTCGATTCTCGATCTACCGATAGAATCCAGTTTATGAGGGTAGATCTCTTTCTTTAAGCGACCGCTGGGAGGAGGGGAGTGGAGGGAAGGAGAAAACTGTAAAACAAAGCTTAAATATTTCGGGAACCTTGAGCTATTGCCTGACCGGGTTCATATTATAAATCGGGAAGATGTCCCCGGCCCCCCAAGAACGGTGTGTTTCCTTCCCGCAATCCCAATGACAACTGTCGTGCGGGGATACTAAAATATAATATTCGTGAAATCTATTTGAAGATAGCAACGCGATTCTTTTTTTTTGTTTTTTGTTTACGGTTCATAATATATCCCTCTTTACCCGTCATCATTAAAAAAATGTAAAAGAATTACACACACATACATACACAACACACGCACACACGTATGTAGATCATTAAAGAGGGCATTAGTATTACTAACACTAAAGTAGTCCCAAAAGCTCTAGGGTATGCCGTTAGCTGGTGTAAAGGAAGCTAATGGCATAGATTTGTGATTTTGTTGAGGCTCAAGCCTTGTCATCATACTAAAACAGTGTGGGGTGATAGTGAGAGGTTGGTATTACCAGTGATGGACCTCAGCCTTCATTGACGTGTTTCTTCGTGTTTCACGAATAGTTTTAGATTGATAGCGCGTTACGGGTCTTCCTTCTTCACGTTACACTGGAAGATAATCTGTAGGTGCTCCCTGTCTCTGAAAAGGTCCGTGTTATGTCACAGTTTATGAAATCCGACCTCGCCCCTGCACATCCGCTGTCAAACAGGACAGAGAGTTTACCAGACTATAGGGTAACTAACGGCTGTTGCTTCCCTGATCGGTGTCACTAGGACGAAATCAGCGCACTTACTTGGTACAAGATTTAGTGAGGTATAACCTACGGATCTGTCACCATGACATGCTCCCAACTCTCTAGGCAATGGGGACCGCGTACCAAATGTAGCGAGAAAAAGTGTGCAATTTATTGAATATACTGGAACAGACTGAGCATCAGCAGGTATTGTATCTGACTACTAACTATGAACTAGAACCTGGGTTCTGGGTTTTTCAATAGGTGAAAAGGACAATTATTTAATTATAACAACCAAAGCACGACAAGTGACCTAAGCATACAATTTGAATATTCTTTTTGATGCATTCAGATAGCCGGAGTGGAGCAAATTTTTTACCGGCACCCCACGGTGTTGTTGGAAATTATGAAATAGACCGAATGCTGTAACCACAAGGTTGTGAGGTGTTTCTAGGGATCATGAAACAGAAATAGTCGACAAATGGGAATGTAGCCGTGAAACAAAACGTGCATCTCGATTATGTCGTGAGCTGCACGCCGTCCGTTCCCGAATAACAAAAAGGACACACTGTGGGTTGCGCTGTACCTTTTTTTGTTACACAGAAGAAATGTGACTCGAGGATGAAATGTTTAAAGCCTGAGCTGAAACGTCTGATTAATCCAGACGGATTCACTTCAACAGGAACCTGAAAGAATCTTTATGTGCAGAAAAATGGACTCGGACACTACAAACAGGTTTCCGTGTACCAAAAGTTTCCATACTTAGACTCCGCCAGATCTGGGAGTCGGCTTACACTGGAAAGTATCCACTCAGACAACACGACAGTTTCCACAAGGAAAAGTAATGAATCTGAAAATCCATGAGGGTCATCTTCTTCCAGTATCGCACTATAGAGAGCCGGTCGGCATATCTCCCCCAGATCGCACCATGTAGCCATGTTTCATTCATGAATCAATCACCACCCTTAGAGCTCCTCCAAGGAGCATAAGCCTTGGCAACTAATTCTGATCATCTGTCATACCTCAAGCACTTGTATCCTGATGCTCAGTTTGAAATGTTAAACCCTTCATCCATCACATCGTCAGTTTCTTCTTAAGCACGACGACAGAATTCAAGGTCAAAAAGGTCGTCGATAAATTCATGTCACTGTTCTTCCGTGATCTTTACTAATGCGCAGGGGAGACAAAAGCAACGTCCTCATCTCAGACAGTTGTTTGATCCTTTCATACTCGTGGTTAGCAGTGGAAAAAGAGTAAATATTAATTCTGACACCGACACCTTGGATAAATGCCATTAATTCCGAGGGAAGAGCAAAGTGGTCTTACTGATTCTGGGTGATTGGGATATTCTTCTAACTGGCGTCTCGCTGTCTTCAGTGTCTGGACTCTAGTCGAAACGGGTGGTATATAAACATAAAAATTGCTTAGAAGCATAACCTTCTTGATTCTCTAATAGTCTTGTAACATAAAATGTATCTCTGATCGGAGCCTTCGCTTCCCGGACTCTGCATCACCGAATATTTACCATAGACAACTACACTTTCTCGGTGAAGACTAACAATGACTCTGTCATTTAAAAAGCAGAATTAAGCAGGCATCAGTTCTACCGTTGGGGAAAACTACTTTTACTGATGTTTTTAAAGCATAGAAAAGTTAGATCCCACAGAATAATTGGTTCAGACCATACGTTAACTGTTGGGCATACCGGTGCTAGAGGATTTCCACCATATTCGTTAACACACTCCAGTCAAACACTGGTCTGAACATCCAAAAATGAGAAGCTGTGCAGGACTCGTCTGGGAATACTGCTAATGTCAAGGTCAGTTTTGCAGTGTGTGTTTCTATTAGACTTTTTCTATTCAGGAGATGCGCCTAATATAGTAGTTTGATCATCCAAGGACGTCGCGCAGGACGCACGTCGATATGTTATAGTTACGATTTACTAATGCAAAATTTTCATGAATGTTACTTAAAGCATTAATGTGTGGCCTCGCAATATAACACGGCTGTCAATATTGCCACAAGTATCTCATTACAATCAATTTAACAATGATTATATGTATACTATATACAAGGGGAGGATTGACATACAGTCTTTGGGCCTGACCATGAAGGAGTACCACAGGAGGAAGGATGATTCTGAACATGGCACATTTAAAAGTTCATCATATTTGCAACTGAATGTGTGAACAGTACGCGTTTGTTTCTTCAATGGGTTTTTCCGCTACGGACTGCACGTTGCGCAATGTACCATATTGACAGGATCTGCTTGAAAAGATTGACTAAAACAATGGAAAAGAAGGCGGCCAGAGCTGTTGATATAAAATTTCTGATGTTTCAGGGAAAAACCTAACACGGACAATACACCTACAGAAATACACAGGGAGATGGAAACCAGTGTTTCGTGATTCAAATGTCCTTCATATACTTCGGTAAAAAAAAATGGGTGTCAACAGTTTAAGTGACGGCACGCTCAAAATGTTGCTGATCTGCCAAGATCTGGTAGACCAGCCTCAGTGTGCAACGATGAAAATGCCAACAAGAGTGAAGAAAAATCATTGACCAGGATCGAAAAAATGACAATTGTGGAGATAGCTAGTAGAGTAAAACTAAATGAAAGAACAGTTTATAGAATTTTACACAAACAGACTGAACATGAGAAAAGTTGTGTGCACGCTGGGTTCGCGGACTGTTGACCACGTGAACAGAAGCAAACGAGGGTAAATTGCTGTCAACAGTTGCTCGCAAAGTGTCAGTCAAAAAAATTTTTGGAGACCATGGTGACAGTAGATCAGACTTGGGTACCAACCATTATGAACCCCGAATCCAAAATTGCCAGCATGCAATGGAAAACCCCGGGGCTACCCCAACACCTGTCAAGCCGAGAAGCGCAGAAATCTGCAGGAAAAGTGATGCTGACTGTTTTTTTGGGACGGCAAAGGTGTCCTTTTGAAAGATTATCTGCCTCGTGGCAACACAGTTAATCGACAGTACTATGCTTAGATCTTCTCACCAAAACTAAGAAAGGTTTATGTGACCTGTGAAAAGAAACGCGGGATATCGCGCACTCAGAATCTTCCTTTGCTTCAAGACAAACGCGCCCTCTCACACACAAAGCACGGGTTTATGCAGCTAGCAGCCAACGATCTTTGAATATTGAAATTTCTTCCACACACCCACCATATTCTCCAGATTTGGCTCCATCAGATCTTTCCTTTTTTTTCTATTCCCAAATCTTAAAAAAACAAACTAATCTAATGGAAATCATTTTTTTGACAGCGACGAAGAGGTTATATACTCGACCATGTGATGAATGGGTTAATTGAAAAAATAGCGCGTGTTTCTACTCCCAAGGTCTTTTCTAGGTCAAGCACGAGATGGCTCAGAAGTTGTGTCAATTCAGACGGTGGATATATTGAAAAGGAATAATACACTATAACAAAATTTCCAGCTTCTCTTGTGACATGTCCTTCATGGTCAGGGCCAAAAGACTTATGTCACAATCCCCTTGTACAATATTTCTTTAGAGCTCTATACATTAAACCATTAATAGGCTTAGGCTTACTCACAAAAAATCCCTGATGTAAAATTAACAACACCTTACGGCTCACATACGGAATGCCAACTATAACTTTTACTTAAACACTACACAAATAATAATAATGGTAATACGTACAAAAACTTGTATACAGCGCAATTGCGGGCACTAGAATTCCTCTAATAAAATCACTTAGTACTTTACACATTTAACACACAGTCATCACGGTTGAAAATAGCGACTCGTATACTTGAAAATTACACTAGAAAACACAAAAATCGCAAATCAGCTTGTATCAAACTATAGGTAGACAAACGCAACTAAAAAGCATTAAAACTTTAAAACTGAAACGTCTAATATTACTATTATGTTAAGTATTATAAATTGTTCTCATAGGTAAGCATAGCTCAAATGTCGTTAGCTTTCTTAGCACAGACGCAACTATGCAACAGCCCGAACCTCACTTGGTTATCGTACGAGGGCGCGTTTTGCACAGAGTAGGACGATCTGGGCTAACTTCTCAGCTCTAACTGAAGCATTCAACTCTTTTAGTTTAAATCTTACTTTTTTTTAATGGGTGTTTGCTATCTACTTTTCTTTGCTAGCACGCCCTTTCAATCATCTACCATATACACGGAGCTGTTGGTTATATTCATGGACGTGTTTCACATTTTTATAAGGCTTTAGTTTAGCCTTTATTTTATATACTATATTATCAATTGGTAGGGGTTTTTATATTTATTTTGATTTTGTAGTTATAGTTCAATTGTTGTTTTAATTTAACCTTCAAATATGATATTGTCTAAAAACTGATATGTTTTTATGTTTCACTGGAGGGTTTTTTGGTCAATCCGTATTGAATCTGGGGGTCGGTGGTAGTCTTTCACCAATTAAATCTTACCTATACCCCCCTGGTACATTATGATAGCCACTGTCAAAATGTCACGGCAAAGCTTCGCCCATCCCTCTAGGGAGTCTGCATATGCTCAGTTTGGTTGACATGAGATCACAATTAGTAAAGATTATCTTCCTAAAACGTACACATTTCCAAGGTCCGACCACTAGGATGGTTACATTCCCAGATATCTCTTGCTATGGAAATCACACCTCTCACAGTTTTGTGCTCAACAAGTTGTATTCCTCTGGTATCAGACAGCGCCGAGATGTCTAAAAACCAAGGGCCGTCTCTCATTACATCTTCTGCGAATCCCACACGTTTGTCTTCCTTTCAGATGGTAAAGGTGTTTCGTTTAGATTCGCCCATTCCCGTGTGAGAATGTCAACATGAGCACAAATATACACACCGTAGACTAGATCGACAACTATTACTCAGTCTAAAATTACACCTGTTCTGGCCACACGGTCACAAGTATATTAAGTTTATAATAAAATTTTCGAAAATTTCACCGTCAAACATCATTGTGCACTTTGCAACTCGTGTGAAAAGATGACGTCTGTTTTCTCGTCTGAGTTGACCTGTACGCTTTCATTATGCGGTCATTAGCACCCATTTATGCGAGTGAGTAGTTCATGTCGCGTATCCACTTCTTTTTCCTGTAAAACTTTATCCTTTCATCCAAACCCATAAGCAATTAATTTAAAGGGATTATGTTTGAGATCTTGGTGGCCAGTTAAGGGCACTGCCACGACAGATCCGCCGATTAGGGAAAGCTTCATTTTGTTGCCGTTGGCATATGCTAACTCTTATAATGATGGATGATGTTATTCAGTGAGGTTCGTATCTCGATCCCACAGTGGGCAAATAGGCGTTGATGATGATTCACGTTAAAACACCACGTATACAACCACTACTTCACAACGACAGATAAATGGATGAGTAACATCTACCGCAAAACTGCCCTAAGACAGCTGTAAATAATAAAGATGATGTTTATTTAAGCTTTGGTCAACAACTAGGGGAAAATTTCATAATTCATGCCCAACCTATCCTTCTGAGGGGAGGGGGGACGGGTCATTTCCCATAATAATAATGTTCATAGGGCAACTTTTGAAATAAATCTTCTCTCGCTCCATCATTTTGTCTTCTATACAATCTGACGCTGTCTCTAAGATTTCTCAGCTCGTACTAAAGATTATTGCTCTTCTGGTTTCTTAACTCATGATGAGGTGCACGTAGGTCTGGTGGAACATAGTTGGTGTATCTTTCTATATAAGACTGGTTTAAAACCACCAGGGCATGTTTATTTGTATCAATATTCACTCGTTCCACGCTGCCCCTAGCTAACTGTCTATTGTTTCTGTATCTAAACAGATCATACCTGTTCGTCTTGTAGTCTTGGCAACTTGTTAACACAATCTTGAAACTGGCGACATTGTCTTTCTTGTCTTTATAATACACAGATCGTGTCTATCATCTATTAAAGGTTGCATTTGAGCGTCTTGTTGGTTCAGGCAAATAATTTGATACAATACTGTGACCATAGCACCAACCACATTTAGCGGCTTATTCGCCAGAATGAACCATCAAGCAGCGCTTGCCACTACACAACTTTAATACAGCAAAATTTGCTTTCCTACCTGAGCGCGTTAAAAAATTCTAACTGCTTATATTAAGATTTGCCGATTTACCACTACGATTAAAATCGTTTTCAGTCATCATCCTCATCACCAGCTTGCCATAACGTCCTACAATCGAAGGTTGGCTGTGTAATGGATCTCCAATACATCTTCTGTCTCTTGTCTTGGTGGTGCACTCTGATAGACTCTTTCCTGTCCATCTCTTGATGTTATCTTCCCACTTATAGCGCTGTCTTCCCCTTGGGCACGTTTGGGGGCCTCAACTCTCCCTTCTGTTATGGTCTTCTGCAAGGTGTTATGCCTTTTTATGTGGCCAAAGTATTTTAGCTGCCGAACTTTGACCTCCCTCATTAGTTCTCTTTTCATACCTAGATTTTCTAGGACCTCCTTAATTGTTTTCATCTCTTTCCATGAGATACGCCCCACTCTTCTATATATCCACATTTCAAGAGCCTTAATTCTTTCTTCCAAATACTTATTCATCGTCCATGTTTCTGCACCATACAGAAATGCAGAATATATATAACACTTTATGATTCTCAGTTTTAATTTGTGAGATAACTGTTTGGATGTCAGTATATGTTTCATGTTGTTGAATGTAGCTTTGGCCATTTCCTATTCTCTTCTTGATTTCTGTTTCACGATCTGTGGCCATCTTCTGTTATTATATGACCAAGATATACGTAGCTCTTGACTTGTTCCAGGATTTTCCCATTTACGCTTATCTTTAATGTGGGTTTATCGTCTGTTTTGCTAATTATCATAGTTTTTGTTTTCTCAATATTAATGTCGAGTCCATATTCATGACTTATACTGTTCACTTGCTTCACTAGTTCTTGTAACTCCTGTTCGCTTTCAGCTAACAACACGGTATCATCTGCATATCTAAGGTTGTTTATTGACCTTCCACTGATGTTCAGTCCTGGTATTTCCTGTATCTGTTTGAAAATTTCTTCAAACATAAAGGTATGTTTCGTTCACTCACTTCCCCAAAGTCCAGTGCCAACATAATTCGTTCGCACATGTTCTACTCACTTAAAATCCTCAAGGGACGTAATAATAAATAATTTCCCTTTGCTAAATAAGTCTATATGCGCCGTGAACACTTCTCTGTGTCCTAGGTTTAGCTCTCTACTAGCGTATGCAAAATTATAAAATCGCATAATTTGGCGACAACCCGCCAATCTACAAACTAAATCCACGACCTTTTACTTAAGGGGCCGTAATAGAAGAATTAACTCCCTTTGTGCCGTCCAAAATCAACAACTCAATTGCCAAAACCGAGCACATCGATAGCAGTCAGTTGAACGCACTATGGAAAATCGAGTCCAGAGTGACTGTGAATGAAAAAAAGACCGCACTTTTCTGGACATCATAGTCAAGGAATCAGCACACCACACCATCGCATGATATGCTCCAGTTCCACAAAAAAGTCTCTGCAAGGTGAGTGGGCAACGGCAGCTTAACTCAAGTGAATTGAAACAGAATTGGGGTCAATACTCGGTGTGTGCCTGATCCGGTCGAGGAAGCAGTCTGTCACAGAACTACACGCCGTTTCGCGAATTTCCTACTCCACTCGTACATTTGCTCTTGTATATTCCTCGGTTTAGGTTTGGGGTGTCTCTGAGGAGTCAAAGGACGATATAGAACTGCACTGTTGCCATCAGGCAAGTCGAAAATAAACTACTAACTAAGCTTGTGCTACCAACTCTCGTCATGTACAACAAAATGGATGATTCGGTGTAGTTTACAGGAGGAGCTCTGAAAGGATCACAGAAACTTAAATGGAAATATGTCTGTCGTAATAGATGTGACTAATGTGACAGTGTGCAAGGGGCTGGCAAATATTCGCAGGGATGTTTTTACTTTTTTTTTAGGCTTTGGGGGGGGGGGGGGGGGGGTGAAACTGCAATGGCGGCTCCATTACTCCATAAGGAGGGAAAAGTGTGAGATGCTGAAGGTGATACTGATGTACTCTCCCTCATACTGTATCTGTGGTCTTCTGGAGTCTCTTAGGAGAAATAAATATAAAGAAAAAACAAAAAAAAAAAAAAAAAAATAAAAAAAAAGATAAAAAAAAAAAAAAAGAACCACGGTTCCCTCGTGACATGTCGAAGGAGTCGACACGTATCTAGGTTGTGGTTGGCAGCCTCATACGAAAAGCAAATATTTGATAAAAAAAAAAAAAAAAAAAAAAACAAAAACCACTGCAAATGACATGGTAATACATTGGATGCAGGCTTCGAGAAGGACGCCAACTGCAGTGGTCCTATCGTTGCCCATCGGGAGCATAAAATGAATGCATGAAGATTGTACGCCTTTATCAGCCTTTTTCTATTGTTTTACATAGACTTAGTTACAAACTGGCTATTTTTGCAATCTGCATCGAGATTTGTCTCTGCTGTGCCACTAAACGTGGGTCTCCCCAAATTGTTTGCTCTCAATTTAAGGTCAGCCTCTGAGCATCTAGGTATGTTGAATACACGAAAGCCTTGATCCAGTTCCATAGACACTGATGACTATCACTGGGGTGCACGTTAAGTCGTCATGAAGAAGCGTCGTATCGTTAATCCTACCTACAAAGAGCCGTTTTTTTAAATTGCAACAGCGTGTACTCCCAGGCCGTATTAAATCAGAGAATTCACCTTATAGAAAAAACACATGAGCAAAACACCAACCAGGTATTTTTGGTTTAGTGTTCTCTGTTTGTTTCCGTATTTTCGTTCTTTATTTTACCATCGGCTTTGTTTGTTTTTGCTTCTATCTTGTACATTTGGTTTTTGTTACATTTAATCTTTTTTATATTTATTAGTGCTGTAAACTTTATGCGGCTGCATCTTGGGACTACTTTATCTTTTTGATTAAAAAATTAAATGTATTCCATCAATATTATAATCTTCGCAAACATAGGACAATGATTTGCGACCGATATGAAAAAAAACCCGTTTGCATGTGGATATTTTTGCGAGATTCCCTCAACGGCACACCTACATTTAAAGAAACGTCCCTGAAACAATGCTTAATACGATGATCATAGATCAGTGACGCACACTAAGCGACAACAGGAAGACACGCCCAACAACGGAAAATATAAGAAATTAATCCGTTGTTAGTAAGCTTCGTTATTTAATATTCTAAGTCTGTAAAATTAGGTATTTGGGTGGCAGCTAGTGAACATTCTAAAATGTTAGTTCATTATTTCACACTAAAGCTGCAATGCTTTCATGGTGCATTTTTTTTTGCGAATGGGAACTAAATTGTACGCCTTTTGAAAAACAACGCCACAAAGTGCTTCCCATCCT